>JAHWFO010004499.1:7333109-7343227 GCA_023313115.1 Rhysida immarginata
ACTTAACAATTTCTTGAAAATCTTTAAAAATGATCAGTAAATGGAGATAATGGAGAGTTAGCAGACTATTGAGAAAGAGTGGAAAGACACAGAGGAAGCACTCCTTTAGCTCCGTGATGTCCATCCTTGGAGAGTTCCAGCCATTGTGAGCCTTTAAAAAGATTTTTTTCGAATTTTCATTAAGAATTTTTACTGTATTAATTCTAAGCATTTTCATGTGTTTATCTTTAAGATATTGCAAAGTTTAATTTAATTTTTTGAGATTGTTCTGTTTACATCCAAGTGGAATTATCCCGGGCAACGCCGGGTACCTTTGCTAGTTATATATATAGATTCAGTAACAATTACCATGAAAACCCTTATTTGACTGTGTCAATGAGAACATATGTGAAAACACCCCGGCATCAACCCACTGTTTTGTTAGCAGCCTCGTGAGTTGGCATTTGAGTCCTGTGACAATAGACACCTTGGCTGTTATAGCATCATGGAACAGCATTTAAAAGTCACATTAAAGAGCCTGGAAAAAAACTGGTGAATGCAAAATACTGCATGAGTATAATCAGGCAAATTCAGCCACAACTGCCCTGAAAAAGGTTTATTCAATGGCATCAATGAGAGCTTATGTCATAACTCTTAGTAGTCAGTCCTATCACTCATCGGGCACCACGAAGATGACTGTCTGAAAAACCTAACAGGAATAAAGCACGCAAATCGGCCTCTATTCACTGTTTACTGACATTAACAAAAATCAGTGCGATCAATAAACAAGATGGAGTTAGTAAGTTCTTGATGTACTTTTGGCAGAGATATAACTGCACAATATACGGGAAATGAAGGCCTTAAAACCACCCTTGTATTCGTTGGAATTGGGAAGTTTAGATGTTCAATTTGTACATGCAACCATTGCACAGCAACAATTTCATCATGTACCGTTAAAGCACATTAAATTTGGTTTAAAGATCTCAGCAGATCAGGTATAAAAGAATGAAAAACTCTGATAGAACTCAGTTACCCGAATTCAACCTCAAATGATTGAAAAAAACATCAATCAATGCTGTTGAGCTAGAATACGTTAGCAACAGACCTTAATCTACAGACCTCGTATGTTGGCTGTAAACACTTATCCAATCAAGTTAAGTGAAGTGAACTTGAAAGTATTCGTCGTATTTGAGAAGATAAATTGATAATTTAATAAAAAGGATTACAATGTCAAACCCAGCAATTAAAACACGAAAACTGGCAGCCACTCACGCTTGTCATGCAGCAGTGTGATTATTATTATTTATACAAATACTTTACACAAATTGTAGTAATGATGAACTTGTGAAAAATAAGTTATTGTAAAAACGACATATCTGAGTATGCAAATAAAAAATAAAAAACTTGTGATGTGAAAATAACGATTAACTTTTGCCTTTAACCGCGTATTTTCTTATAAAACCCAAAAATTTCAGTTTAAAAACTCGCACGTGAAGAAAATTTCCTGAAACAAAACTAACATTGCCCAAAAAAATCTGGCATTTGCTTAATCACATGGTGAAAAAAAGCTGCGCCCGTCGCTTAATTTTAAGCTGGGGAATGCCATAGAGCTGAAAATATTCACGGGAAAAACTTGCATGTGAGGGGAAATTCGTGGCTCAGAACCTGCATTGCTGAAAAATGACAGGAAATTTTTCTGTCGATTGCAACGTGTTAAAAATGGTTGGTTGGTTGATTAGAAATTTTGGCGTGGACTACTAAGGTCATTTTGCACCTTTTACACAAGTTATAACAGTACACAGCCCGAGACAAACACAAACATCCATGCCCACGGAGGGATTCGAACCCACGACCAGGCGGACTCGAGTTGTTAAAAATGGGGATTGGATGAGAAATGTGGGCTCTAGGGTCACAGAGAATCGAGTTCAGACCACCACTCCAGCATGATGTTCTACCCACTGGCCTGTGTAGGGCACACAGTCAAGTAACAGTGAAAAGTCAAAGTGAATTTTAACCTAAATTTAACTTAAATCTCGTATAGAATGTTGCCAACATTACGCAAACTACGCTTGCTCTTAAAAATAGTAAACATTGAGAGACAAAATTATTTAAAACAATCATCAAACTGAGCAACCAGAAACAAAAATCTCAGAGTAGAAGAAAATTAAATATTCTTAGGAGAAACTGTATTTGTAAAAGTTTGCGATGTCAATTATCAATCCTCTAAAACTTCGGGTTAGAGTTGTCAGTAGTCAATTGAAACAATGCAGCCGTTATCAGAAAATTAAAAAAACAAATAATACACCAAAAAACAGAAGTAGTTTTATTTAGAAGAAAGTGTAAAAGGCCTTGAAAAAATTTGGTTGCACGAGAAACAATAGTTAATTAGTAATTAGATAATCAAATTGAGGTGCCAGTATGTCAACCATGCCCTGCACTAAGGGGTTTATAAGGAATTCAAGGGAGGGAGGTTTTGTGTGAGACAAAATCACATAAGTCTGTTTTACTCTCTGAGAATCAGAACTCCTTGCCCGTCACACTGGTGCTGGTGCTACACTGGATGCCACCCTTCACATAATCAAGAATTATGAAATTAATATTATTTTCAGCCTCAGGACATCGGGACATGGCCGCAATCACGTGATTAATCAAGAAGAAATCATACAGAACCTTCACCCCAATGGAGACACCCAAATCAAGGAAAATCAGAGGTAAATAAAAAATTAATTAATTAACCCACATTAATTAAAGGCAATTAAAACATTAACAACCCCATTGTACTAAGACCATAGTATTAGAAGGAATGTTATTAGTACTCCTTTTAATACTATGCTAAGAATACACCTGTGACGGCGTACTATGAGAGCAGTACGTTTCGGGGTCCAGGGACATTGGAATGTGGCAGCGGTACTTTTGGTTTTTTGCGCGCGGTCAGGTGTAAAACACCTGGGACACCCCCTCCACATTCCAATGTCCCTGGACTCCGATACGTACTGCTCTCATAGTAAAAATTTTTTATATTTAAACTGTTGTTCATGGCACGTGGTCTCGCATTGTCATGAAGCAATAAAATCTTAATCTGTGTTGAGCATTCAAAGGCTGTTAACTAGTTTCATCCAATATTGCTCTGCTTAATGGTTTTAAAACATTTAAAGAACGAATAGTGACTGCACATCACCAAACAATCACCAATATCTTCTTAAGATGAAGGGTTAGTTTTCGGCAAGTGTTTTGGAGCCATTATTAGATCGACGGCTACATTGTGCTATATCCTTTATTCCTCAACATGTCACTACTGTGTTCTAAAATGGCGCTTTCTGTTCCGAGAGAGCAATAGAAGGGCAAACTTCCATTCGACTCTTCATATTTTGTTCAGTAAGGTCATGAGGAAGCACAGACCATAGACCACACTTATAATCAGCATCTTTGGAACCGGTTAGGATGGCGGATAAAAGTCTCAGGAGCAGAAGCCTTCCATTATTCACCTGTGAGAGATTTTCCGAGAGGAATGACGGAAAATTCCAATGTATGTATTCTACAATTTAATTTCCAGCAGGCATCACAGAATGGTTGCTGTCAGAGCCGCAAGAGGTGGATCACCAGTTTTGACAGTTTAAAAATCGCAAAAAAACATTTTGTGTAGTTGTCTAAGTGATCGCCAGAAATTCCTGGGGGGGGGGGGGGGAATTTTAAGGCTTTCTTAAAAAGTAGCAGCGTTTTTCAACCATTTTTCGGCTTGTATCTCTAAACTACGATCGCCCAAAGATGGATTGCCTTATATGGAAAAAATTGGATCGGTCAGTTTATTCAGCTATTCCTGGAATTCACTCCCTCACTATATAAAAAAAAAAACGAGGTCTTTGCTGAATAGAGCAGCGGCAACCTCAAAAGAGTTATGCCAACACCTCTGTATGTGTAGGGGCTGTTGCTAATTTCCGGCCAGAAAACAGTAATCCATCAAAAGTTTTTCTTTCCGCTCGCGAAGTATAGTAAAACTTTAGATAAAATGTCACCCCTGAAGTGGGTATGACAGCCAGCCGCCTCCTTGGCTATGCCCCTGAGGTGACCAATTACTTTTTGGTATGTAGCGTATTTTAATATGCCTTTTTAAAAGGTATGTCAATTGTTAATTAGGACGTGACTAAAATGTCCGACCGGTCGCCAACAGGTCACATGGTACGATCGGTGATCGGTCGGCGGCCGTTTGCTTCGTTCCTTCATGAACAGCGCGGTCGTGAGCATTTTGCTTCAAAATGGCGTCGCAGCAAGTTTCCTCATCATTTAAGTTAGTACGATTGTGTACATACATAAATTTTCTTAACACGTCTTTTTTTTTTATTTTTCGTATTCATTCTTTGTTTCTTGATGCTGCCCAATATGTATTTCGCCATCTCCTTTCTCCAAAATATATTTAGTACGTATCGGGCACTCGAACACTTGAATTTTCTACTTCCGTCCGCCATTTTGATTCTAATCACCGAGGCAGCCCACTCGGCGTTGGACTCCGGTCACGAGTAGCGCGACCGGTCGCGTTATGAAAACGCTCATCGCGACTAGTCGTTACTTTATGAATTGAGGGTTGTCCGAATCGGGAGAAAATTTAAAATGAATAAAGTCAGCCCCATATATCTGCATCGTTCCCGCGTCGATCGGACATAGTCAAAATTTCGATCAGTCACTGGTGGCTCCAAAATGAGCTTTGCGACGGGCTTTGACCAGTCGCGAGCAGTCGGACTTTTTAGACACACCCTTACTTGTACCACATCATTTAAAAAGCTCTTGCATATTTCTACACCCTGGTCTTTGTCAATGAACAGCACTGAAGCTCTTAGCAGAAATGGCCCTGTCCTACATGATTTGCAATCTCACACCTATTTCTTTGAAAAAAATCTTAAATAAATTATTTTATCGTAGTAACAAGTCAAATTTCAAGCAGCATTAGTTTTTGAATTCAAATTAGAATCCCAATGCAATAAGCATGTCAAAATGTACACTATGTGATTAAAAACTATAGAAAACTTTCCACCAAGTTTTGGTGATAAAAAGTTGGAATTTACCTCCATTCCTCCCTCAGAGCACTAAGTGAAGGACGGCATGGTCTGGCTCGTAGTCGATGTTCCAATTCATCCCACAAGTGTTCAGTGGGATTGAAATCGGGGCTCTGAGAAAAAATAAAAAAAGAGAGCCACATACCCCATGGTGCCATCTTCTTCAAACTTCACAATGGGCATCACAAACTCAGGTAGGAAACTTTCTCCAGGCATCCGCCAACCCAATTTCGTCCATCTGATTGCCAGAGTGTGTATCGTGATTCATCAGTCCATAGGACACGTTTCCATTATTTTATGCTCTAGTTTCTAGTTTAGGCTTGTGAGCAGCAGCACGACCGTGAAAACCCAGGGAATGGAGTTTCTGAAATCTATAGCAATCACTTCAGCAGAAGACCTTCAATTGCTTCGGGTCACACGTGCAACACTCGACTCTCAATTTCTTGGATTCGCCAGTTCGTGGTTGCACTGTTGTTGCTCCATGGGTCTTCCACTTCGCATATAGTTGTACGCGGTACTTGTAGAATGGTAGAAATCACAAGGACTGACTGGTTTCCGAGCTCTTTTGAACAACCCATATCTTAATAATACGAAGCAGATGTGTCTGAAATGTGTGAAGCAATGTAAATAATTTGCATGATATTGTCGCGCGACATTTGGCACATTCCCTGATTTATGAGGGTTGTCCCTAAACTTTTGATCAAATGTATGTCAAGCGTATGGACAGGATGATTTTCGAAATTCTGGGATGGAGATGAATCCCACGAAGTTAACCCTCTGGACGACAACTGCTATTGATGAAGATGTACTGAAGACACTCAATGAAGTTAATCCATGCCAACCTGTCATGAAATAGCCATACAACTCTGTGACAGAAGGAATCGTGTGTACTGGGAAAAGCCAAAAACTTGGAAAAATGGGTCTCCAACATGCAACGTCATTTATTATATGCGGTGAAAATAGTTCATCTACAATAATGGTTATCATCAGGGGAATCTCCTAGATAGACCCCAAAGCAGAACCTATATCCAAAATTTTCTAGACAGCAGTTGGGGTAATGCATTTCGAGGTTTACAGCAAGGTCAACCATCATAGCACATGTGTACTGTGATATGCTCCAACGGGATCGTCAGAAACTCTTCCAGCAATAACTTGCATTGATAAATCAGAAAGACCCCCTGCTACTACAAGGCAATGCAAGACCGCACACAGCTTTACAGATCCTCCATACTCACCAAAATGAGAGATATCTGACGACAAGGGATTCACACATTACCCGCCCGTTGAATGTCTTTTTAACTTATGCGAGTGTAAATGGATCACTGAAAATACGCAAGAACTTTTTATGAAACTTGAAGGATACGTACTTTGAAACAAATAGAAAAAATATTTTAATTAAAACTTTAAAATGTGATCTTTATTATGCAACCAGCTACTCCGGGTTACTTCTTAATACGAATTCTAATAAATCTCTTAAAATTGTAAACATTATCCGGATTTCGTTTATAGGTAATGCCAACAATTAAAAATAGTTTGTTTATTAGCGAGTCGAATGATTACATAAGCAACAAAAACAACTTATTGCCAAACATCAACATTTCGTATTCCATAATTTTATCGTCCAATTTATCAATGATCAAACAAACAACTTCGTTAGAACGAACCAACGAACAAAAGTGTCGACAACTTCTTGGAACACGATGTGAATCGAGGGAGAGGAAGAGACGTAGAGGTGGGTGCGTGGGAGTGAAGGTATAGTCATTCAGCATGGAACATAGAGGCCAAGCTCTCTAATTACACGGCGCGAGTGTCCTATTACGGTGGAGGATGACGACGGCGGCGGCGGCGGCGGCAGTTGACTCAGGTGAAATTAGCGCTTCTTCCCGTGGACAATACGACGACGAACGAGCGAGCCAACCGAGCCCCTTCTCTAATGAGCCAGCTCTGATAGACGCTGGTGTCGTGTTCGCTCTCCGACTCTTATTGTTTCTGTCCGTGCAAAGGACAAGGCCATGCTAAACGCCGAACTTCAAAAGATAAAGGTGACCATACGTGAATGAAAAAGGACATTTTGAAAAAAAAAAAAGAGAGGTCTTGTTTGCTAATTATCTATGCCTACAACACAACAACTTGTTTGGAATCCGGTAGAAGGGAACGGAGGAGTAAACAAAATTTAGAGTTGTTATTTGATAAGAAATTATATATTTCATAAACAAGTCCTTCACATTCAGTTGAGTTGTTATCATTTACAAAAATAAATAATATTATCGCATGAATATTGTTGCCATTGTTTTTGCTGACTTAAGTACAATATAACCCCGTTAATCCTAAATAAATGGATCGAGGTCTGTTCGGATTAGCGAAAGTTCGATTAGACAAGACTCGATCTAATACATGTACGCACACTGGCTAATGATTTAGAAACATCTCTTTAATTTTATTGGACCATTTTAACCATTTTGGCCCTAATTACAGCATGTATGCGGGTTGGCATAGAGCCAGTAAGGTATGAAGCAGTGAAGCAATTGAAGTCCAGGCATTCACCAAACATTCCCCGAGTTCTCGCAGATTTGTTGGAAGAGGATATATCGGATTTCTCGTTCCCAAACATTCTCTATGGGATTGAGATCTGAGTTCTGGGGCATCCAGGGCAGATGAATGAAGTAATCTTCGTGCTCGCCAGTGTTTTTTATATTTCTTGTTTCCGCAATCTCTTGTCACGCTTAAATCCAAAGGACCCCCGAATCATTCCTAAGAGTCCCTGAAACATCAGTGTCCTAATATTTATATGTATTATATGTTCCATGAATTTTCTCCGATCCCCCAAGAATTCTTCACGACCCCTGCTGTCTACCATTGCTGAACCAACCGTGCGCGATGAACAGTAGCATTGTCCTCCATGAAGAAGCCGTCTCATGCAGAATAAATATATAAAAACTTTTAAAGCATGCATTTTCACCTTAAACCGTGCAGTCAAAAGTAAAAAATTTAATTTTAAATAATATAATTAATTTATTATGTAGTATTTTCTTTTTAAAATTGATATTAAAAGCGCCGCCACACTTTTACCTTTTTTTTAATAATATATTTTCTTTTTACTGCACTTTTTAAAGTGAAAGTGTGTGCTTTAAAAATTTTTCTTTTATGTTTTTATTTTATTCTTTTTAGTCTTTTTCTGCCTCGAACAACACCTCCTAAAAAGAAAGCCAAACAACTGAAACGTCATGCATTGTTACATCATATTTCGACCCGTAGCCCACGTGAAAGACAGGCCACGGCATTGTTATTCGTATTTCTACCAATAATAAGCCCTGAATTTGCACTATCTATGATGATGTAACAATGTATTCAGTTTCATTGCGGAGGCCTTCTCTCTCGGTGGTCTCGCCACGGCCAACACCACCTCTACCAACACCCCCCTAAAACGAAGCCTTGACACCAACTTTCTGACGTCATTAGAAGAGGATTATCGTCGGCAGCTCATGTAATGGAGTAAATACACGAGCTCTATTTTTAAATAGAAATCATGGAAATATTATATTGATTTTTGTAAATAAGAATTCACAAAGTTTAATGAATAAAAAAAATAGCAATTTATTTAATTTTAGCATTATTATTTAATTTCAGCTAAAGAATAAAAATTGAAATTGACATTTGTAACAATTAAAAATGATATAATTTTTAAACAATTCTAAAATTAACAGAAATTTTTATCAGAATTTGAGTTAATATAATAAACAAAATATAATTAATAATTACAATTGTTTGCATATGGCGCATTTGCCAAGTCAATCCTCTTCTGGTCACGTGAGTATGACTTTGAAAACTTTGTGTCAAGGCTTTATTACAGGGGGTGTTGCCTCTACTCAAAGCCTGAGCGAGAAAATTTCATACATTGTTACACCATCATACCTACTCATAATTTAGGGCTTATTATTGGTAGAAATGCGATTAAAGATGACTACAAAGCCAACTAGAAAGACAGGCCTGGACGCGGAAAATTCACCTGACCATGGAAGTCCGAATAACAATGTAATCATCATTGTTTCAATCTTTATTTTTAACAATCAGTATTTTTTCGTTTGTTGAAAATAATGAAGGTTTGATTGTTGGTCGGACTGCTATGGTCAGGTGACTTTTCCGCGTCAGGGCCTTGTATTTATCGTTGGCCTCGAGATGACTACGAGGCCAACGAGATAACAAGGCCTGGAAGCGAAAAAGTCACCTGATCATCGGGGTGCTAGCAACAATCCAACCTACATTGTTTCCAACAAACGGAAAAACACTGATTGTTAACATCCAAGATTGGATTGTTGCTAGCACCCCGATGGTCAGGTGACTTTTTCGCTTCCAGGCCTTGTTATCTCGCAGGCCTCGGATGACTACGAGGCTAACGAGAAAGACAGGCCCCGGCACTGAAAAATCACCTGACCAAGATAGGTCTATTAACAATGTAACTTTCATTGTTTCCATCTTGTATTTTAACAATCAGTATTTTTTCCTTTATTGGAAACAATGAAGGTTGGATTGTTAATAGACCTATCTTGGTCAGGTGACTTTTCAGTGCCGGAGCCTGTATTTCTCGTTAGCCTCGGGATGACTACTTATGACGTTTTAACAATGTATGACGTTTCCGCGCTCAGGCTTTCTCTTTAGGTGGTGTTGCCACGGCGCAGAAAAGTCACCTGATCATCCTAGGCTGAATAACAATGTAATCATCACTGTTTCCATCTTGGATTTTAAGAATCAGTATTTTTTCGTTTGTTGAAAACAATGAAGGTTGGATTGTTGATCAGCCTACTATGGTCAGGTGACTTTTCCGCGCCGGGGCCTGTCAACAATACCGCCTAGAGAGAGAAAGCCTGCTCACGGAAAAATCATACATAGTTACATCACCTACGGTAGGGACAATTTGGGGCTTATTATTGGTAGAAATATGATTAACAATACCCTACCGTAGGTGATGTAACAATACAGAGTGTAAATTTTAAGTTGACAAAGCAGAATAACTCGAAAAATAAGCTTCACACGAAAAAATGCGTATAATCCAAAGTTGATTATTTTCGAGGGGGCATCTGCTGGTGCTAAAAT
>JAHWFO010004499.1:7348227-7374347 GCA_023313115.1 Rhysida immarginata
ATTTTAGCACCAGCAGATGCCCCCTCGAAAATAATCAACTTTGGATTCTACGCATTTTTTCGTGTGAAGCTTATTTTTCGAGTTATTCTGCTTTGTCAACTTAAAATTTACACCCTGTATATGACGTTTTCGCGCTCAGGCTTTGATTAGAGGCAATACCACCTAGACAGAAGGCCTGCGCACAGAAACGTCATACATTGTTACATCACACAAAAGCGGCTATTGTTAATCGTATTTCTACCAATAATAAACCCTAAATTTGGCCGTTTGATGATGATGTAACAATGTATGACGTTTCTGTGCGCAGGCCTTCTGTCTAGGTGGTGTTGGTAGAGGTGGTATTGTGTCAACGCCTCCTAAAGATAAGGCCTGAGCGCGAAAACGTCAGACATTGTTACATCATCCGAAGATACGTTTATTTCAGGGCTTATTATTAGTAGAAATGCGATTAAAAGTATCTTCGGATGATGATGTAACAATGTATGACGTTTTCACGCTCAGGCCTTATCTTTAGTAGGCTTTGGGCCTGTCTTTTTCGTAGGCTACAGGCAACACCACCTAAAGAGAGTAGAGGTGGTGTTGCTACGGGTCGACTTATGATGATCTAACAATGTATGACGTTTCAGTTGTTTGGCTTTCTTTCTAGGAGGTGTTGCCTCGAACAACACTTCCTAAAAAGAAAGCCAAACAACTGAAACGTCATACATTCTTACACGAGGCTAACGAGAAATACAGGCTCCGGCACTGAAAAGTCACCTGACCAAGATAGGTCTATTAACAATCCAACCTTCATTGTTTCCAACAAAGGAAAAAACACTGATTGTTAAAATACAAGATGGAAACAATGAAAGTTACATTGTTAATAGACCTATCTTGGTCAGGTGACTTTTCAGTGCCGGAGCCTGTCTTTCTCGTTAGCCTCGTTCTTACATCATGATAAGTCGACCAAATTTAGGTCGAAATTTGATGATGTAACAATGCATGACGTTTCAGTTGTTTGGTTTTCTTTCTAGTAGGTATTGCCCCGAAGCGGAAAAGTCACCTGATCATCTAGGTCCGAACAACAATCCAACCTTCATTGTTTCCAACAAACGAAAAACACTGATTGTTAACATCCAAGATGGAGACAATGAAGGATGGATTGTTGTTCGGACCCCGTTGGTCAAGTGACTTTGCCACTTCGAGGCCTGTCTTTCTTGTTGGCTTCGTGCACCTTATATATATTAAACTTAAGTATTAAATTACTTACGAAAAAATGACTATTGAACCTAACGATTGAAATATGCACTGTCATCGATAAGACGCCATTGGGAAAAATTGCAGAGCTGTAGGTAGTCAGGAAGTGGGCACAAAAATACAAAAACTGTAATATTTATTACAAAATTTGTGCACAAACAAGTGAAACAAGTTACAAATAAAACTGTAATATCACTCTGCAGAGTTCACTCGGTCGGCAACAATATTCAGTTAATCCGTAGAACATATCCGACCTTTCATGAATATCAAGGGACTACTTCCGCAATAAACCTGATTTAATGTCCTGCTTAAGTCATGTTTTAAACAAGAAAATTAAATAAAATTAAAAAAAAAAACACACTTTAACGCCATCTATTGGTAAAGTCTTGAACGATATTCTTCATATAAAAATTCAATTAAATAAGTTGCCACTAATTGATCAAGTATTTAGTGGATTTTTTTTTTAAAGCAAGTAGAATAAAGTGTGTTAAAAAAGCTGAAAAGGTTAAAAAGAACTTCAGGATCAGAACAAAAAGCTCATTTTTTTGAGTCATCGATTGCTACAAAGTCCATCTGTACCACCGGGCGCGCTGTTTCGAAACATTGTCTTTCACGTGTATTTTGATGTTTAATAACGAATTCTCTATGAAAATTTCCGAAAGGATATGCTATACATTTTTTTACGTGATGGAAAGTGCATTACTCATGGGTTTTTTTTCTTAACTCCTACAATTTAGTATATTTTATTATAAAATGCCGTTCTAAAATATTATCTATGAGTGTGTATCCGATAAAAAAAAAAATCGGGTTTTAGAATTCTGATCGGATTTTTAAAGATCATCAAAAAGGAGAATAGGAATGTCTGAAAGACCAAACCTGTATCTCTTTGACATCATCGATAAAATTAAATTGAATCAAAAGTTCGTTTTGGTAATGCAAATTCGCCCATTCTCAATTGATTTTTATTTTAACTTTTGTCATCATCCTTAATAAGAGTTTACTGGTTAATACACTCACATGCCAAAAGTCATGGGATAGCACCTAATAACGTGTGGGACCTCTTCTAATCCGGCGAAGTGCCACAGTGCGACGTAGCATTGATTCCACAAGTCGTTGGAAGACATCTGAAGACATTTCCAACCATTCCGACTGGAGAGCTTCCCATTACGGAGCTTCCCAATTGACAACTTGGATCCAAGGCCTTCATTGGGTCTGCGCCACACTCGAGCCCTACCATCAGCTCGTATCAGCTGGAATCGAGACTCATCAGACTAGGTTATACATTTCCAGTTGTAAAGTGTCCAGTTGATGTGTTCATGGGCCCAGGAGAGACGTTGCTGACGATATGTTGTTGTTAGCAAGGGCACCCTCATGGGTCTTCTGCTTCCATATCTCATGGAAATCAGATTTCGTTGCACAGTTCACATCGATACAGCTCTAGTATCACCCTGATTAAAATCTGATGTCATCTAGCGTAGTCTTAGTTGCCTGTCAGCCGTTGGTCCCGTTCATTGAGAAGGTGCGGTCGATCACTACGTTGTCCATGGTGGGAGGTAATGCCGTCAAGTTGGTACTCTCGGTAGATTCTTGAAACTGTGGACCGTGGGATGTTGAATTCTTGAGCCATCTCCGATATTGAATGACCCATACCTTGTGCTCCACATACCAGGCCACATTCGAACTCGGATAGCTCTCGTCGTGAGCCATTGTCAGACTGAACACCTCACCCCTTACTCATGACAGTGTAACTAAACCTACTGACACTGATTTGCATATTTATACTGTTTGCACATGATGCTACTGCCACTTGAAAAATAGTCCACTGCTATCCCATGACTCTTGGTATGTGAGTGTATCAATTCGTCATTAGTCAATTCGTCACATTCATTATTGAATTTTATTTCATGTCATTTATTTTTCATTGCATTTTATGATTTTATTATTATTTTATTTGTTTTACTTTTATATCCCAAACACTTTTATTTATTTACATAAATCATAATGAGATAAAAAACTATTTTTACTGCAATTGAGAACTTATGTAAAAACGGATTTGAAAATTCTAATTTTTCATTTTGCATCAAGTGACGGAAAAAAATATTGTTCAAATTAGAATGAAAGGACGCAATAGGGTTTATTTTTAAACCGCAATTCTCACAAATATACTGATCCGATTCTCTCTTGATAATAGATCAAGTTTTCAAACAACGTTCATTGAAAGATATAATTTTGTTAACAATTCGTGAAAATCTTAAAATATTTCAAATGCTTTTCTCAAATGTAAGTGATTAAACTCAAACCATCACTTACAAACTAGAAATTAGAAAAAATTAACTATCCCTTCAGCCATCTGGTGAAAAATATTTGTTTAAACCGGCGTCTTCTCTGACGTCGTTGTGAAAGGGTTAAAGCAAGGCGACAATTGAAGAAAGGACGAGGGGTTCTTATTGTGTTTGGCAATGTGTCTTTGTTGCACGTGGTGGCTTCACTTAGGTGTCGAATGACTGTCAGTCTTCAAGAGGGGACTCCTCTGTTATTTCCCTATTGTTATTTTGCTGACATATAATTACTCGCCTTCTTCATCTTGTTGAAAACGCAATAATTCACTCAGCATTCGAAGCAGTGCCCCCACGCTGTACAGTAAAGGAAACTTGGAAACATACAAAATAAACAAAAAATCTTAAATACACTTTCCAAATTGATTCTAACAGTCATAACAATTTCTTTAGTTAGCACAAATAAACTCCTCATTAATTCACGGGGAATGAGTTTCAATATAATTCGGTGATTTTAATCGTTTTTGACAAGCAGTGACTTCGCCCACTTTATTATTTAACTAAATAGCTTCGAAATCAGAATTCATTATTAAAAGAGTAACATCTAATAGTATTTCCTTTTTATTCTGTCCGGAAAACATAAAATCCTTACAGAATGAAATTGAATGAACGATGTAGAACTGTATTTTAAAAAATGCATTTATTTTAACATGGGCGCATTTTTCTTCAGAGTGAACACAATTTTTTTATTGCGTAGCAATCTAGAAGAGGTATAATAAAACACACAATACTAGTACAGATGCAATCAAAAAATTTTAAATCTATATCTTTGATCTCACTGATACTCAAAGATAAATAACAATAGCAAACAGCCTTTTGAATGTTATTATAAGAGAAAGAACTCTAATAGAGCTATTTAAAATATAAGGGTCGTACAAATGAAAACGAAAGTTTGTGTGGGAAAAAAAAGACGACGTGTAGAATCGTAAGTTTTTGTTTTCAACAATTGCGAAACCCCACGTGCAAATTGAACAATAGGTTGCAAGTGTTGCATCACGTGAAAAAGAACGATAGCTCGCGCTTCGAAGCTCTGCGAGTAATCGCTTCGTCCAAACAACAAAATGGAGTCAACGAAACAGGAACAGAGAGCAGTAATTCGTTTTTTGACATGTGAAGGAGTTTCAGTTTCTGAAATTCATCGTCGTGTGCAGAACGTCTATGGAAATGAATGCCTAACCTTCACTCGTGTTTGGGCATGGAGTAAGAAGTTTTCGGAGGGACGGTCATCATTGCAAGATGATCAAAGACCTGGACAAACAAACGGCGCCTTCACGGATGATTCCAAAGCCAAAATTGACGCTGTCTTAAAGGAAAACAGAAGATCGACAATCGATGTCGTGGTTGCTAAAACTGGCCTTAGTCGTGGAGCTGTTCACTCCATCATCAGGAACCATCTGCACAAGAAAAATCTGTGCACAATGGGTCCCGCATCATTTGACATCAAAATAGCTTGGAGTTCGAATGGCCATGTCCCTGCAACATTTGACTCGCTATGAACAGGAAGGAGAGAGATTTCTCGACAGAATCGTTACAGCCCGAAAGCAAACGTCAAAGTCGTCAACGGAAGCATTGTGGGTCACCACCCCCGAAAACATCAAAAGCAATCGCAAACAGCACGAGGAAGGTGATGTTGACCGTGCATTTTGATCGCAAAGGCCGATTTTACTGGACTTTCTTGAAAAAGGCACCACAGTTAGCGCAGCACAATATGGGGAAACATTAAAGGCACTGCGCGCGGCCATCAAATGCAAGCGTCCTGGACTTTTTACAGAAGGAGTGCTTCTTCTCCACGACAACGCGCGTCCTCACACCTCGAAAGCAACGGTAGACCTCATCAAAAAGTTCAAATGCAAAGCACTGCAGCATCCACCTTACAGTCCTGACTTATCTCCATGTGACTTTCACGCGTTTGGGGATCTCAAGAAACATCTGAAAGGCCGATAAAGTGAAGGAAGAGGTTTTGGAATAGTTCCCACGCAACCGAAAGACTTCTTCCATAAAGGAATTACACGCCTTGTTACACAGTGGAATAAATGCCTTAACGCATTTGGAGAGCGTTTTTAAATTCCTTGTATACACTTTGGATAAAATAAATAATTTTCGTTTTCATTTGCACATCCCTTATACATCCAGCTCCCACTAAATTTTGAATATTGAGTTGTTCAAAAATTTATTGCGTTTTTTCCAATAATTTTCAAGCCCGTTTTTTTATTCAAAAATACACATTAATCAATGATGTAGTGACTTTTTTTTTGTTCGATTACCTTCAGCGATCTTTCGGTAAGTTCGTGACATCATTCGTGAAAAACTTCCGTTCCGTATCAAAACCCGGTTGCGCTCGTACAGAGATTGTTTAGGGTGATGATTGAGTGATTTGTCAATAAATCGAAGAATCGGAAATCCCTCTCGGATACTGTCGCCGTTCAGTAACACCTTGGAATTCTTCTTCCTTGGGATTCCCAGCTCTCCGATTAATAATAGACTTTCAAAATTCAACGAATGCTTCCTTTTCATATAATTCTTTTACATCCTCGTGCTCAATTTTGAAGCTCTCTGCATTTCCGCATTGGAGCTAGAGGGCAAAAATACAAAACGGGGGGCCAATATTTGGACTCTCCTGGCGCCCCTCACAAAGCGGAAATATCTCCGAGAACCTTCCCTCCAAATTTCGTTGCTTTATCTTTATTCCCCGCGAAGTTGCATCCAAATGCCAGAAAATTTTGTGAAACACCCCCGAAAATCGATTTTTATCAGTTTTCGCACCCTTAAAATTCGAATATCGAAACTACTTGTTTGGAACGGTAGCTGGAAACCTTCCTGCAAAATTTCGAAGATCTGCATTTATTGGGGACGCAGCCAAGCGACCGAAAGTGCAATTCCTTTCTGCCTCCCCCCCCCCCCTCTGGGTGGGCAGGGGTTCGAATTTCGAAAAATCTCGTCTTAGCACGCCCCCACGCTATCCGTCCTATGACCTCACCGAGTTTCGAGTTGGTAGCTTCAATAGATTTTGCTGTGCGTTGATGAGTCGGTCAACCAGCTTCTTTATAAACTGTATTGGTCGCCACGAAAAGCCCTTTTATTTTATCGGGATAATATCGAGATAATATTATATATAACATTTAGCCTATATCCACCCTGAAAGTCCATTCTAAATATTGGTGAAAGAATTTTTGAAAGCGGATGAGTAGTTCGGAGATTACCTACTACATCCAAATTACTTTACCTCTTTAAAATATTAGTGTAGTTTTTTTTTTTTGTTTTGATTGTTCAAGCTTTGTATTTCTGTCTTAAGTACAGTTATTTTTTATTAATTTTTGAATTGTATAATCTTAAATTATCCGAAACTTGTATGTTAAGCTCTTATAACTTATGGAATTGTTTAATTATTCGACAATAGTTGTACCGATCTCTGATTGGTCAACCCGCCTCCTGGTCGTATTGTCCCTGATTGGTCGTTTGAGATTATAAAAGAGCAGCCTGTAACCCCTAGTATACTTTCTTTTCTTGGTGTCAGTAAGGCTTTCGATCAAGTGTGGCACAAAGGGCTAATCTACAAGATGATTATAAGAGACCGGTTCCCTTCTGGTTTGATTACGATGGTGAGATCCTTTCTCAGCGACAGGTTTTGTCAAGCCAAAGTTGGCGAAAATTTCTCCACGCCCCGCAAGGTAAAGGCCGGTGTCCCGCAGGGTTCTGTCCTCGGGCCCGTTCTCTTTAATTATTTTGTGCACGATTTCCCAAAGCCCGAGAAGTGTAATTTATATTTCAATGCTGATGCTACTGCCATCATGGCATGGGCGCACCAGCCATCTCACGTTATCACTCGGCTGCAGAACGCCTTGAAGAAGTTCGACGACTGGTTTAATTGCTGGAAACTGAATCTTAACGTCGGAAAATGCAAAGCCGTGTACTTTTACAAAAAGCTTAAGTGTCCCCCGATTCCCTGGTTCTATTCAATAATAAACTCGAATGAGTTGACATCTACAAGTACCTTGGCGTTATAATCGACTCAAGACTCTCCTGGAATCGTTACGTAACTTTTGCTCTGAACAAAGCAAAGAGGGCTAAGTACAGTCTTATAGCTCTCCTGGGTAGAAACAGCGCCCTCAGCATCGACAGTAAATTACTACTGTACAAGATAGTGATTCGGACAATCCTCCTCTATGGTATGCCTGCGTGGGCGACTATATGTAGAAGCAGATGGAGTGAACTCCAGTCGTTCCAGAATGTAACTCTGATGACCATTGCCCAGCTTAGAAGAAGGACCGTAAAAAATCATTACATCCACTCGGATCTGAATATGACTCATATTGGAAAGTGTGTCCAAGATCTCCTGATGAACATGGTACAGACGATGAAGAGCCATGACAATGATCTGGTGGCTGGAATACTGAATAACCGGATGGAAATGAAGTTGCATACAAAGTATAGAAAACTGAGGTATATTCTTGATGTCAACTTCGAAGACATCGGCAACGTTTCCTTCCCGAATTATTGGAAGATGTAATACCACCCCTCCCCCTCCCCCTCTCCCACTCTTCTGACAGTCGTCAGTCTTATTATTCTGTTTTCTCATAATGTGGAAGACCTCTTTGGGTTAGTCAGGTTTCTTGCCTATTTCAGTATATTTCATGTGGAATTTATTCCGGAAGGGTGAGAATCGTGTAAGTACTGCTTACATCCCACCTGAACAAATGTACACTTCATTGTTCGATTGTCGATTGTCCCTAGCATCAGGCTCGAAGACGATGATTCGGACCATCCTCCTCTATGGCATGCCTGCGTGGGCTACAATATGTAAAAGTAGATGGAGTGATCTCCAGTCGTTTCAGAATGTTACTCTGAGGACCATTGCCCAGCTTGGAAGAAGGATCGTAAGAAAATCATTACATCCACTATGATCTGAGCATGACTCAAATTGGTAAGTGAATCCAAGATCTTCTGGTGTATGACAATAACCTGGTGGTTGGAATACTGAATAACCTGATGGAAGTGAAGTTGCATACAAGTATAGAAAACCGAGGCATATTCTTGATATCAACTTCAAAGACATTGGCAACGTTTCCTTCCCGGGTTATTGGAAAATGTGATACCACCCTCCTCCCCCTCTCCCAATCTTCTGACAATCGTCAATCTTATTATTTTTTCATTATGTTGAAGATCTCTTGGGTTAGCCAGGCTTCTAGACTACTTCACTGTATTTCATGTGGAATTTATTCTGGTAGGTGAACTTCGTGAAAGTACTGCTTCCGTCCCACCTGAACAAATGTACACTTCACTGTTCGATTGTCGATTGTCCTATATTGTGGACAAGAGGTTCTATTTGGTTTATCATGATGTATATCCACATTTTTGGTTGCTTTCTATAGATATTATTGTCGAATTCATAAATTTAAATATACAGTGTGGCATTAAAACGGGTGGTGTTTCACACATGTAACCCGCTGAAATCCATGACAAAGTAGTGAAAAACCTTTCCCCGGACACTTTAAGCATCATGAAAAGTTTAACGCCCATTGGTTTCGCGGTTGTAGATATTATCGCGAATATACACACACACAGAAGCAGACAAACGATATTGACTTTTATTTAGATGAACAGAACAAGCGTATTTTGACAGCGTCATCTTCAGCGAACGTTTTATCATTCAATGGGTTTTGCAAGGATCTAAACTAATGGAGGTCTGATGGAGCAAGATGAGTGAGGCAAACATCCCAACCAAGCTCCAACAATGCTCCACGAAGCATCAAAGTTGTATCTGATCGCGCGTTGTCATGATAGATGATCATTCCTTTCCGACTCATTCAATTCTGGGCACCTTTCTGTTACTTCTTCGTTCAATTTGGCGATTTGTTGACACTTGGCGACCGAATTGATCGTAATATCCCTAGTAAGAGCTCGAAAAATACCACACTTTTCCAATCCCACCAGATTAAGAGCATCAGATTGAGAACTGTATTCACCAGAACTGAAACGAGCAAATTAATATTGATGTTCTTTACATAACTTTTTGGAAGTAATCAAATAAAACGTAACGAAAATGCTCATGTTGACTCTCCATTTTCACAACGCTATACAGAAAAAATAACTGTCGATAGATCCACACATTTTTTTTTCTTGATGGAAACTAGAAGTATTCAGCTGCGTTCAGTACATTAAATTTACAACTGCAACTATCTAGAAGTTGACATTTTGGACAACCCGATATATTTTCTAATACTGAAATTGTACATGGGGGAGGGGTAAATTAATAACATCCAAAGTTAAAGAGTTTCCGAAAACTTATTGAATTTCACCCTTTCTTAATACAACGGTTTCATCTATGAATCAAGAATATACGTAGAGCGGTCTATGAGCAACAGAAGCGACTATGAATCAAAGAAAAAATAATAATTTAACAGTTCCTCTTTTAACTTCTAACTTTTTTGAAATCTCCACAGAGAAATTCTTCAAAGCAAACTTAATTCTCATTAATAATTAATTTCTCCGAGAGTTTTTTAACTCTTTAACCTTTCTATTTCCGAATAAGCCCATTCGGCTTCGCGCATTAAACACCTTGAATAAAGACTGGTGACGTAAATTCCGCGCTTTTCCCAGTAACCTCAACATTTGCTATTTTTTTTTTTATATTCCAACGAACAAAAAAGAAATGGAGGGAGCGTGGTAGAGCAGGTATTAAGTATAATGAATTCTGGAAGTATAACGAATTCTTTTTCAATGAATATAGGCAAAGGAATTGAAAGCACGTAGCAACAGCAATGCACTTAAAAATCTAAAAAAGAAAAAAATACAATAATTTCTATTTAAAAAAAAATAAGAGAGAGAAAGAAAAGCAAAAGATGGTTGCTAATTAGGGATTAAATATCTTTCAATTCCGATTACTTTATTTTTATTTCATTTCCTCTTAAAAAATCTCATCTTTTCGTCCGCCAGTGACGTCACTCGTATGACGCCTCCATTCAACAGAACTCTCTTCTTTTTTAATATTTTGGCACTTCAAGAAGTTCTAAAATATTATCTTTGAAACTAATCAATTATAAAAGAATTAAAATAAGAAATAAAACGGTTCTTCCATTTTAATTTATGGGATTAAGTAACAAGAAAAGAACGAAAAGTGAGAAAAAATGTTTTGCTTAAGGCGAGAGAGAGACGGAACTTTAACGATTATAAACAAGGTAATTATTATAATTTTATAAATATTTTAAATTTAATGTTGGAATTTTAAGAACTTATGTCTCATTACATAAGATTTAAGTCTATTTTTAAATAAGATTTAAAAATTTTAGAGAAATTCCAAAATTAATTAGTATCGAACAACAATTTGTAATGATCCGTCTCAAAAAACAATAAGCATAAAAAAACAATTGAAAAAAATAGAGCGGAAAAAAAGAAAAGCAATTTTGCTTGCTTTTAATAAAATTACTCTTTCAAAAATTTTTTGCTTATTATTTTATTATATAAAATCTCAATTACATCATCTGTCTTTCTTATGAAAACAAAAACTTTCGTACTTTAAGAGCGGAGGATGTTCGGTGTTTGTTGTCATTCGTCCCCGAGCATCCGATTTCAATTGAAGCAAAACAAAAAAAAACTAGTTTAAATTACCTAATCGAGAGTGTACAAAATATTATTTACAGTTATATACTGGGATTAAGTAATATCTTAAATAACTCGTTATACAAAATATATATTTATTATGTTTTTTATTTGGATCGTTTTGAATGTATTCTTAAACATTTAAGAATATAATCTTCCAAGGAGGAGGAACTTTTTTTTACGATTATTTACAATCACTTTAATTAAAATAAATCATCCCATATCCTCGATACAGTTCATTAAAAATATGTATAAATTGATGCATATAAAGAATGCATTAATTCCGGCATCGGTTTGAAGTTTATCAAATTTAATGTTGATGCCCCCTTAGTTCATTTAGCAGTCTATTTTAAATAAACAAACGTGGAAAAAGGAATATTTCTTTCAATAAAGGACACGTGGAAACATCTAAATTTGAGACGATCAAAATTGTCCCTCTCTTAGATTTCTCTTTAAAAATTTCATTTTTCGTCCCTTACGATCATATTTCCATTATGCCTGAAACTGCTTTTCTTGTAATACGAGATAAATTAACATGATAGATAATATTTCACTGTCTGTTGAGATAAATTAGTTTTATACATTCAACATCAATCTTATTTAACAGCTTCTAGAATTTTTGAAATAAGTCATAGAAGATGAAATTTCTATCTTTTGAGAAAGATTACAAATACATTTTAATATGCAAATTTTGCCTATTCTTTACAAATAATTGAAAATTTGCTTCCAAAAGCGAGATTAATCTTTAATCAATTTTTCCCTTCAAAAACTCTCAAAATTGAAATCGGTTTATACACAATCGAATTTTAGACCCGACTGCAACCGGGAATGAAAGTACGGGAATGTGTTGCTCCCACTGGCGGCTATAGAGTAGATCGATCGCGGCAGCGCATTGGCTCGACAGTCGTTTACCTCAATCATAAAATATAGAGCTAAGATATTTCTATAGGTTTGTTATTCTTCATTATCAAAGAAGTCGCCAACTCCTGCTGTTTTCAGAAACAAATAGTATCATATTTTGAGGAGGAACTGCGAATGCTGTCCTGAGACTTCCCACTGAAATTTTTTGTAGAATCCATATTTAAAATAAATTTGTATATGCAGTTTGATATAGGCGGCCTACTGACTTAGCTTAAGAAGGGGAGAGGGACGAGAATTTTCCTTAATAAATATTATTCTTTGGTCTCTGCTTAGTTGGATTGGGTAAATCTTGTCAAAGAATCTCTTTCCGGTATTAAAAAAAATTGTTTTATATATTCTTTATAAGTTGCAAGTACCTGAACTGATTTACAGAACGAATAAAAAAAATATCCTGCAATCGGATTAATACAAAGAGAAAACGAGAAAAAAACAAGCTAGAAAGGAATTAAGTTAATATTAATAAGCGGATTTAAAATTGGCTTTATAATACTGAACTCATCAGTATAAATTTATTAAGAAAGGAAACGCTACTTAATAAAAGACCTTGATAAAAATTACTCTTGTCCTCTTCTACTCACTACAGCAGAGGCAAGAAAAAACTATTAACTATTTGGAGAAAGGAACCTTCAATCAATAAAACTCAACAGTCAGGAAATCTCGCAGAATTTGGGAAACAAAGATATTTCATAAGAAAATAATTTTTTCCGTAACAGTAAAATCGAAAGCTTACATCCCAAGATATTGCATGCATTGAATGAAGACGACCCCGATCGAAGTAGAGACCCTGAATAGAAGAAGGTCACTATAGAAGGTTTATATATTCAGAGTCTCTAAATAGAAGAAAACCACACTGTCACCTAGACGTAGGAGATAACTTGATAAGAGTTTGCTAGGGAAATGGAGAATAGCAACTGTTCGCCGTATTCAAAAGCACCTCGACCCTTATGATAATCACTTTCAACACCTATCGTAATTGTAGAAGTCAAAGAGGACTTATATTCATCCCTTGATGTCTGTAAGATAGTGTTACATCATTTTATATAAGTTTTCTTTTGCTGAACTGCGTACACATTTTGGGCCACTTTGTATAAACACTGCAATACCAAAAGTTATCAGAAGGGGCCAGAAAATAAAAACCGGGCGGACAAGAAAGAAAATCGCTGAAGTTGTTGGAAGGAGAAAAAGAAAAGAAAACGTTGCTTTCGTGTACTTATTGTATAAACATTCATCAATTTACTAATTTACTGTTCACGCGATACTTTTTTATGATATCAAAAGTAGACTGCCACATTACATTTGCGATTTATCACGATTTACCAACCTTTCCTTAGTTTCTGGGACTAGTCTCGATAAATCTAACTTGCATTATGCTTGGATCAGCTTACTCAAAAGTAAAGTTTTCCTGTAATTCTTAATAGTAAATGTAAACTATTATAAGACAATGATAAATTCACTTCAGATTAATTTAAACCAGTTGAGAACGCGAGGTACTAAATCGTCAGAAAGATGTTAAAAACGCAAGCCAGTTAAAAACATCATTACGCTATTTGCAAAATCGGTCTTTCTGTTGCCAAGTTTTTCGATTTTTTTCATTTTGACTTCAGATTCAGATAGAGCATCAAGAAGTAAGTAAAAAGTGATAATAAACACGCATGTTCTATCTAGTCGCGAACAAGTGTGCATAGTGTAATTTTCACTTACTTTTCCATGCTCTATCCGAATCTGAAGTCAAAAATTCGAAAAAATAATTGGCAACAGAACGATATACTTCACAAATTTGCAAATACACATGTATTGAATTTGGATTTTAAAAAGTCACGAACAATTAAAGGAGCATTCCAATACAAATCAAAGAAACATTTTGAGTTCAGTGAGGCCTCCAAACACTCGTTTCTTGATACAAAATAATTAAGTCCTAATCTTTTATTAAGTTTGGGCATTACCATAATAACTAGATATCTCCAATTCTTTTTCCAACTAGACTGAAATTTAAGATACAGTCAACTCTCCTATAACACGGTATTCTCACAATGCGATTTCCATATACTGCGGAACAAAACTATGACAGTCCTCCTATAACGATACTCTTGTAACATGTTTTGTTTATTACAGTGTACAGCCTAATTAGCTTAATTGTAAGCAGTCTCCCTATAAGATGAATTTTTCAATTACACTTTTATGGTCAAAATAATGGAGAATTCCCCTGTTTTGTTTTTTTATCTTTTCCATGCATGTTTATGGCAATTTTTCGGTTTCAGTTATCAAGTAATTCTCCTGTAAATTCCGAAACCATTGCAACATTAAAACAGATGGCACAAGCAGCTTGACGATATTATGGGGGGTCGTCTGCTCGATGACTTTGTTTATCCAATTGCGTCACAAACTGCTTATATAATACTTTTTCCATATAATGCGGTACGAATTAATTTGGTTTTTCTTAACTAATATTGAGTTTCTTATAACACGGTTATCTTATAATGCAGTACAAATGAGTCACGTTATAGGAGGTTTGACTGTACACAGTGATGTGTTTTCCTATAATTTGATTTTAATAAAGAAACAAGCGATTCATTCAGCTAATACCTTATTCCGCTTTTAAAAAATGGTATACATTAAACGATAATCGCCCAGAATGTATTGATGAGCGTGTTAATAACTATACGAATTAACTTACTAGTAAATCTCACGATATCTGAAGACAAGCAGGAAAAATATTAAAAATTTTGCTGAAAGCTAAATTTCAGAAACAATCTAATTCTAATCAATTCTAGTAAACTATTACAAATATACAACCCCTGGAAAATTATCTAATAATGTCGTCCTGTACATGTTTAGTTTATGTTAACATTTCTTTATGTGAGAAATAAAACAAAATTACAAAATGAAACAATGCTCGATTTTTTCTCCTTTATTTTAGGAAATATGCATAAAATGTCCAGAAAATAAAAATAAAAATCTAACAGAGATATCCCCTCTAGCAAAAAAGGGTTGGTGGAAATAATTATATAATAATTGAATATTAAAAAAAATTATCTAATAATTGTATTATTCAGGGAAATTATTTCATATTGAGGATTAGGAACATTACTTGGGAGGGGGGGGGTGAATAGATTATTGAGCTAAGTGGACTATTCCATACAATGTGAGTATAAATTTGCACAATAAAATTATCACAAAAATGGCTCCAACAAGAGTACAAATATAGTGTTAGAGAGATGATTATAAAGTTACTGAAAGAGGGAAAAACTCAAAACGAAGTGTCAAAAATTATTGGGTGCTCTCAGGGTATGATTTCCAACCTGTGGGCAAAGTATAAAGAAACTGGCCTAGTTAAAAACAAAACTGGAAGAGGACGCAACAGAAAGACAACTGAACGACAGGGCAAAGAGTTGATCCAAATCTGCAAAAAAAAATGCGAAAATCTACTTCAAAAGAAATGAACAAAGAATGGAAAATGTACGGCGCAGAGGTAAGCGACAGAACAGTGCGAAATAGACTGCGTGAGAAAGGCTATCATTCAACAAAGCAAAAACTAAACCATTAACTCGTGCACATCGCAAAAAGCGCCTACAATGGGCAAATAAATATCAGCATTGGAAGAAGATTGGGAGAAGGTCATTTTCTCTGACGAATCGAAAATATGGATAGGAAGCGGTGATGATGCTGGGAAATATGTGTGGAGATTACCTAGTGAAAAATTTTATGCTGATTGCCTAATCTCTAAGTCAAAATTTCCGCAATATTTAATGATATGGGGGTGTATGCTAGCAAAGGGACTTGGTAAACTGTGCATTTTGCACACCACTGTAAATGCAGAGGTTTATTGTGAAATTTTGGAAAACTTTTTAATACCAACATTAGAAGAACAATTTGAAGATGATGATGTTGTAACGTTCCAAGATGACACTGCAGCCTGCCATCGTTCCAAGAGAGTTAAAACTTACTTAAAAGATATACGAATAAAGACTATGGACTGGCCTGCCAACAGTCCCGACATGAATCCCATCGAAAATCTCTGGTGGGAACTGAAAAAACGTGTTGATATCTTAAAACCAACAATTAGGCAAGAATTAGCAGATGCCATTCGCACAAGCTGGAATAATATAGGATGTGACTACTGTACTGGCCTAATAGCATCAATGCCAAAACGAGTTCAGGCACTTATTAAAGCTTAAGCTTGAGCTACAAAGTATTAAAACTGATTAAAAGCATACTATTAGATAATTTTTTCCGACGTATTCAATTATTAGATAATTATTTCCACCAACCCTTTTTTGTTAGAGAGGATATCTCTGTTAAATTTTTATTTTTATTTTCTGTACATTTCCTAAAATAAAGGAGAAAAAATTGAGCATTGTTTCATTTTGTAACTTTGTTTTATTTCTCACATAAAGAAATGTTAACACAAACTAAACATATACAGAATGACATTATTAGATAATTTTTTCCAGGGGTTGTATATTACAAAAAATACATAAATGCAAATCCAGTAACAGAAAACAAATGCAAACGAAAGTTGCTTTCCTTAAAAGCATATACTACTTCAGACTTGTTATACTCTGTCCAACGAAAGTTGGAGTGGGCGTGTCCAGTTAAACTTTCTATTTCAATTGTTAGACATTGTTGATTCTACTTTGGCAACAATGTCTAACAATTGAAATAAGAAGTTTAACTGGACATGCCCACTCCAACTTTCGTTAGGCAGAGTATAATAAACATTTATATTAAGAAATCTAATATAATACAAGTCTCTCCAGCACATAAAAAAATCATTTATACATTTTCTCACATTTTGGAATTTTTAAATGACATTCATGATATACATTTTCACATTCCCTCAAAGATGCTTCTAGCGATTTGGCTTGCAGGTTACTCAATAATTAAAATTAATTCCGTATAAAAATTGTTAATCTTTCCCTAAAGGTAAGGCTTAACCTTTCATCTTTTAATTCTGTAAATAATATTTTCCTTTATGTTGAATTCTATGATACGATCCGTTGCGTGAGGTGAAACGAGTCTTTGGCAAGTCTGTATTTAAAATTTCACAAGGTTCAACAGTTGGTCCAAAAGAATTTTTCCTTTCTTTTCTTTCTATGTTTCAAGAAATTTCATCAGCGATATGTCATTGGTAACTACGCTAAATTTATATGTTTAAGTCCTCAGGTATTATTATTTATTATGTATTGAATATACGTTTATGATAAAAAGACGTAGAAATCTCCATATAATCAAGAATAATTTTTATTTTTCTCCCGAAATTTTGTAATTCCTATTTTATTTAATATTTACACATATTTTTACCTATTCTTTAATTACTTTCTGCATGCATGAGAAACATGTATTGGAATACCCGTATAGATTCGATTCACAATTTTCTGAATTTTGTAAAACCGATTAGTTTCTATTAGCTAACTTACTTGGAATCGTTTCTTTATAGAAGAATGTTTATTTATAGAAGAGTGAATTTAATTCATACAGTAACTTTAGCCGTATTAAATTTATTCCTTAGAACATCTTTATAGGGTACAATTTCTAATTTTTTAAAGATATACCTAGAAATACTTTTAAGATATTATCACGAACTACCAGTTGTAACATTTCTCACTAAAATCAACCACAAATTAAAAATTTCTAAAGTTTTCAAATTCGAAGTGGAAGAAAACTCTGTCGGAAAACTTTATTATTTTGATTGCTTTCTCGTAAAAATAAAAAAAAAAAGAATCGCAATAGAAAGGATTGCGTGTAAACCATATATCTACTTAGATATGACTATAGATATAGATTTCATGAATACTCTAGATTATATAAAGTTAAATGTTATATACGCTGTTCATGCTATTAAAATATTTCTGTTATGCTATCCTCCAATTATCTAAAATGAAGTTTCCAGATATATTATAAGTTTATTCGATGAATTATGCTTTTTGCGATCTTTTAGAGAGGACTGATCTCAATAAATCAAGTTCTGTATTGCATTTTGAGGATAGATCTTGTGAAGATGATAGAGAAGAAGAAAGAACCAGTAAGTTAAATTCTTATTGAATAAAGATTATCAATGATGTTCAGTGAAAAGACAAAACACTCCTCACTAGCCTCTTGAAACTGTCCAAATGTACGCACAAAAATGCCACAAGAGCAACTACTTGCTTAAACTCATAAACTCACCTGAGGCAAAGGGTCGGATTTAGCGTAACGTCAGGCCTTTAATATATGGATTTATACAATAATATGCAATGCCCTAAGGGGTTCTAAAGAGAAGAAGCACCACTTTTGCTGCTATACGGGCTTGCTAAAGTTCAAGGTGATCAAAGGGAATGCAATGTAACGGAGAGATTTAGTATATACTACACTAAAAAATTCGCCTTGGATTAATGAACGAAATAAACATAATAAAGCACTGATTGGAGTAGCCTTTATGCAAATAAATGAATCTGGATATCTAGTAAGCAAATGAGTTGCATTCAAGTTCTAAGGGCTATTCATTTATTTTGAAAACAGTACTGATCTTAGAATGCTGAAACTGTTGTCACTTCTCAACATAGTCACACTCTAACCGTACAGATTTTTCATATTGCTGATGTTACTTTTACATGGCTGCCGAAAACGCTTCTTTAAGGATCTATTTTACACTTGGAAAATCGCTGATACAGAAGTAGAACAAAGCGGGCGGACTTCGTTCAGAAGTTTCTCTGTTCATCCGGCAGGCCTCGTTCAGAAGTTTCTTAGCGGCAACAACTTTGAAATCTTTCATCGTGCTATGTACTCTGGCGAGTTTTAGATTTTTCAAGTTGTTTCACTCTTGCTTTCAAGGTTGTGAAAAAAGTGTTGATTACATTGAGATATTACTGCAGTTTCAGCTTTATAAGCTCCATATTTTTTTTTCAAAATAAATTAAGAGATCTTAGAACTTGAATGCATCTAGTACTTGAGATAAGTCGTATCGATTAAAACGACGAATTTCAGGGCTGCAAATCATACGTGCTTTAAGGAAATAAACAAAGACTGAGAATTTACCAGTTGCTGCAAAAAATATATTTCATGAAAGAATGATGCTGTTGTATGAGAAATGCTTGCAAGGGCTTTGACATGTTGAATGAGTAAAAGCATTAAGTGATGAATATTATCTGAAGATATATGCTATTTAGAGTAAAAATATAAAGCGTTTCTGTATGAAGGATACTCGTTAGAAATTTCTCTGCTCCAATAATTAAGAAAGAAACAAAAAATATTTAGATCTGGCGAACTGCTGAAAAAAATATTAATTCCTATCGCTAAATAAGCAAATTAATCTCTGAAACTCACAAAAGATAACTTACAACACCAATTTTTGCGATAAAACATTTTAGTAAACAAATATGACATTCTTGCCCTCAATTTACAATTTGGAAAAAATTTAGTTCGAAGAAACTTAAAACCAAGTTAAAAAAAAAAAAAAAGAATTTTTTATTGCCATAAATAATAAAAAATTTCACCAAATTCTTCTCGTTAAAGGCATTGTACTATAATGTTCTTGGAACCAAAATATTTTTAAGTGAAATGTGCGTTCACTCAAATTTCCGACTAAAACCTTAGCCATTTTCTCTCTCTTTCTTTCTCTCCTCAAAGAGGGGAGAGGAAAGAATTGAGATCTTTTTTTCTTTTTTTTAAGAGACTCGCATTTTTCGATTTAATTTCGAGAATTTTAAAAATCGATAGACTGAATTTCAAATTCAACTACACTGAACCAAAACAGTAAATTATTACAAGGATGAATCTGGTATTATAAGTAACCAAACCGTCTAACCGCAAGTAATTTAGGAACCGCATTCCTTTGCAATTTCTTCGCAAGATGAATGTATTGCAACGTACTCTACTTTGTATTTAGTGAAAACGAATACTTCACAGAGTTTTAATTGGGTTACCATGCTTTAAGGATTCATATGTGTTTTGAGTATATCACATTCTTTGACATTTAATAGTCTTTAATAATAATGCGAAGAATCGGAATGAAGTTCGCTATTTTCACAAACGGCATAAGCTTAATTCTCTCATGAATACAAATTCATTCAGATTTCATAAGAAAATAAATATCAAAATGTAATATACAGTTTCATTCCATAACTTCACAGTTTTGGCTGGTTAAATTAAAAATTACATCTCTAATGGAGATTACTCTAATCGATTCAGACTGTTAGGCACAAATAGTTTCAATAAAAGGAAAAACTCGATCTCGAAATAAAGAAGAAGAATAGCTAAAATAACATACTATTTATTAATATCATAGATTATTAGTAAGTGAAAGCGTAATATACAGATTACAAATGTTCGAAACACATATGAATCCTTAAAGCACTAAAGAGAATGTGAATACAAATCTGAGCGTCTAATTGGTTCTTCAGCTGGTCGAAATTGATGGCATACTATCGCTAATCAAGGTGTTCAAGTTAACTGAAACAAAGGAGTTCTACAAAAATTTAGATAAAAATTGAGAAGTAGCAGCATTCACATTTAGTTTATGGTGATGAAGATTTCTATCAGTGCTAGCATAAAATAATTGGCTTAAAATACGCATACAGTAGAACTTCGTTAGTAGGACTCAGATAATAAGGACTCTCGGTTTAAAGGGATCAATTTAGGGATAATAAGGACTCTCTAGGCCTATGTTTTTTATATACTACAGCGGACGGATAATACGGACTCGCTTAAAAGGATCTCCCGTTAATAAGGACCAAATATTTATACAATGGAAATATTTTCATGGATTGTTTAGGAATCACTTAGGGATGGAAATATTTTTAGGATTTTTAGAGATTACTCGCTGATAAAGAAGGCTCACTGAGAGGAGTTGAGAAGGGTTGGATTCAACCTTGTTGGTTTGCTGAATCGCTAGTTTATATTTCATATAGGGGAATAAAATACTGGCGGTAGAACGTGGGCATTGACAAAAAATTGTCATCCTATTCTAAAAATGATAACTTAAAAAAACAACAATAGTGACGAGGAAACGCAAGATGATGCAGGGGACGTTGAGATTTTCGCTATGCAATTTTCCCATTTAGCGATATGGTCCAAGAACATTTCATTGCATTAAAGAGGTTTACTGATAAGGAAGTAAGAAAAACGCTGACTGACTTTTACCGATCAAAACCATAACATCACCATAATTATATGTATTCTAAATTCTTTCAAATTTCTTCATTTTCCAATCATTTAGTCTTCAAATTTTCAATCTGCGTTTGAAATCTAATCTGGCTTGTTAATAGAAGTTACTTGATCCTTTGTAGACTTCTGCGTTTTATACTGTATATTTTTTGACATTTACCCATTTTCGGATAATAAGGACCTCGGTTAAAACGGACTTTTTTGATGGTCCGGAGAAATCCGTACTAATGAAGATTTACTCGCAAAACATGAAGCTGCTCTTGATTTCCCAATTATTTAAAATTAGTTTTTATATATGTGCCTAATTAAAACGTAATGAATAGATATCAAGCCCGGTTCAATTACTCTTTCACACAAATATCTCTATTCCCTTAAATGCGTTTAAGTTAAAAGCAGTAGCAGCCTCGATATCTCTATTCCATATAATCTAAATAACGATCCTTATTTAAGGAAACGAAGCGCCCATTTTTATTATAAGACGGTTATGAATGGGGGAGGGGTTCTTTCCAGACGGCTGGAGGGAGTGACTGCTACCACCGCTGCTCCTTTTGCTGGCCAGCCTTTTGCTGGTCGACCTCGAACCTTTTTTTGGGGGCAAAACATGGAAACTGCTCCGTTCTGGTCGAAGTGGGCGGTCCTGCAAGGGTCCTCGGGAGAGACTAGAGCGAGCTTTTGAGTTTTGGCAAATGACAGGTGTCACCCAGCATACCTTGCGCCTGCGTCCGTTCCAGCGAACCGTTCTCGAGGCGACATCTCAATTATGCAATTGTTGTCGTTTTCCAGAGCCTTTTGTGCGCGTGTGCGGATTCTCACCAATTTCCGTCGTCCGAAACGAGGCGCTCTTTTGTGACGAAGTGTCGCGCGTTGAATGGGATTCCCGACCAAAGAATAACAGAAGAGGGCGGGACAGCTACCGAACTCTCCCCACCAAGGAGAAGAGAAAGGGGGTGGGGGTTCTTATTTGTTTGGTGCAGGTCAAGAGACACAGCAGCAGACACTCAAAAGGGACTACGAGACCTTTGTCGACGCGACAATTTTCGGCTTATAAACTGTGGACGCGAGGTGTTGCCTACCCCTCCGTCCTTCTCTCCCTCTCGACCGATTCGATTCCCTCTTCTCTAACAACCCTCAGCAATCCTTGGCTGTAGTCCCTATTCTCTCTCTCTCTCTCTCTCTCTCTCTCTCTCTCTCTCTCTCTGTTGCCCTGTTCAAGAGCAATGAAGTGGTGTGACAAACAGAGCGATAGGTGCCGCGAAAGTCCCTCAACAATGGGGGAGAGTAACACGACACCCATCGATGTCTCCCTTCAGTCCCCGATGCGCTTTTGGACAATACTCTCTGCCGATGACCAAGATACCATTCAACAAAGTTCATGAATTTATCGTCAACTCTATTACGGCCACAAAGAGCTTTAGACGAACACTTTTCAACAGCATCGAATGATTAAAAGGTTAACGCGTTCGCGTTGTAAACTTGGCGTTTTGATTATTAGTGAAATTAATAACACTCAGGTCAGCTTAACCCCGAATAATGAACAGATATTTCATTTACCTAACTTTCAAGAAGCACAAATAGAAGAATGAATGTTGAAAGTTGATATATTGATATTTTTCGTGATCGATAACCGTTTTCTGTCTATCTCTCTTAATTACAGCTTCACTTTGTAATTTTATCACTTTACTAAGAATGGATGCGGGAATGCGAGTGATTTTTTTCCCACCAAAAGGAAAACCGTAATTGATTTATTGATCTTACTCAGGAAAAATAAAATCTTTGGTTAGAACAACATATTTTCCGCTATCATATTACCACCTGTTTATGTTTTTATTCCGTCACCATGGCAAATAAAAGACTTTCTATTTTTATTTAGAATCCAGATGGAAGTTGAGAAATAGACTATTAGAGATATACGCGGCTAAACCATATGAAACGAACTTTGAATGGTGTTAATTGAAAGATTAAACCGAAAAGAAGCTATTATTTTCAAGCAGATTACATTTTAAATATTTTCAAATGAAATCAGTACGAATAAACTGCTCTGGAATGCAATCATTTCAATTCGTGCTAATGATATTAGCTATTCTAATCTAAACTAATGCGACCATGAGCTCTTACTATAACGAGAATTACCCTAAAGTCCCTTCTCTATAATCAACCCCTAAATAAACCAAAACAATTTTTCTACTAATGTTAATTCCTCAACAGCATTATTGAAGTCGCGTAAATTTAACGGTTGACTGCGTTTTCCAAATCAGAATAATTCATCACCTCGTCTAATATCAACGCCCAATATAAAATTGATCCTAATACACAAAATATAATAAATAAGTATGTAGAAATTGTACATAAAGCAAAAACATCGAAATGTGTTGGAATATGCGCGCTCATGACGACAGACAACACGACGACTGGCTTCATCGCCCACCCGGACATAGGTCATCGTTGTAAGGAGACAAAGGAGGAGTCAAGTGTCAACACCCTCTGTATCACCTCTTATATAAGGTAGTGCTGCAAGGGTTAGGGATGCTCTCATTTATTCCCTTCTCTGCCCCCACGCCGTATGGGTTTCATCACAGCAGCTCCCGTTATGAACTGATAATGAACTGAACTGTTATACACCGCCTAACAGCGGTTTGAGTCTACGGACCATATATTCATATCACATATCTGTAACATATAATGTATCCATTTAATATATAATAAAAATATGGTAGCAGAGGAGCGTGGTTTCAAGGATCATCAAGGTGGTTAAGAATTTGCAGCGTGATCACCGACTTACAACGTGGTTCCTGATTTCGACAGCCGGACAAAGAAAACGGACGAGAACATGGCGACTTCCAACTACGGGTCTTCAAGACAACTGGAGATGCTTCAAGGGGACAACTACCCAATGTGGGCATTCAAGGTAGGAGTTGTACTTAAAGCCCGGGGATTATATAAAACTGTAATAGAGGGAGAGGAACCACCAATTGTTAAAGGGGATGCCGACGCAATGCAAAAACGTACCTTGTGGGAAACCAAAAATGATGAGGCTCTAGAAATAATTGTTTTATCGCTCTCTCAATCTTAAGCGTCCTTATTTATAAGGGAATATAGCGCAAAAGGTTATGGAAAAGGTTAGAAGAAAAATATGCGGGAAACGTGAAGATATAAAAATCAAACTAGCCTTAGAGTTAAGAAATATAAAAATGAAAGATAATGAAAGTATGAGAAATTACGTTGATAGATCAGTAGCAATGGCTGAATCATGCGCGACATTGGGAGAAAACATAACTGATAGAGAATTGAGCCATATTTTAATAAACGGGTTGAGTCATAGATACAGCCATGTGGGAGCCGCAGTATAGCGGAATTAAACACAGCGCCTTGAAGAAGAGGAATCAATCCTAGAAGGGGTCAAAAATAGAAAGGATGAAAGCGCTTATAAAGCTAATGAATTTAGAGAAAGAAAACGGGAAAATAGAGAGTGTTACATCTGTAAAAGGGTGGGCCACTGAGCCAAAAATTGCTACTATCGCCATGAAACGGTCTATAAAAATAAAGAAAAAGGCGGAGGCCGCCATGAACAATGGGAAAAAGGGAGACAACGGTACAGCGACAAGAATCAGGCAAACTTGGCGTCTAACAATAAACAGTTAGTCTTAGGAGCGGGGGCGGTATATGTAAGTAAAGAAAAACCTAAAGAAGAAGTAAACTTAACGCGGGATGAGGCTTGTGAGTTATAGAGTTTAGACTCGGGGTGCACCACTCATATGACATATAACAAAGAGTGGATTTCAGATTGGCAACCTGATAACGGCATCGTCAATGTTGCCGAGGAAGGAAGAGAAATCCACATTGAAGGGAAAGGAAATGTAGAGTTTGTTACTACAACAAGCGATGGTGCCACACATCAGCTAACAATTGAGGATGTTAAATACGCACCCAAATTGAGAGCCAACTTGTTATCCGTTAGAGAAATAATGAAGAAGGGAAATAGAGTAGTTTTTTCAAATGGTAAAGCCCAGATAATTAATGAAAGAAGGGGGATCGTAATAGCGGAAGCCCGAGAAAGAAACAAAATGTTTGTAATGAGGGGCATAGCGAAGCCACAACAATGCAAATAAAATAAGCAAACAAATGTGGCATCACAGATTAGGTCATATTTGCGAGAGCTATCTAGATAAAATGAAAAACGATAGTATGATACGGGAACTCAATTATGGAAACGAAAGATTGGAATTCTGCGAAGCATGTGTTTCGGAGAAATTGTCCCAAGAAAAGTTCATTAGTCTAAGGGATGAACCAGCCAATGATATCCTACAGCTCATTTACATGGACTTATGTGGTCCAATGCAATGCAATTCAATAGGAGGGGCTAGATATATGTACGTAATTGTAGATTCATACTCTAGACGTATTTTTACATACTTCTTAAAATCAAAGAATGAGGCATTCGATACATTTATCGAATTTAAAAATTATGTTGAGAAACAGACGGGTAAGCAAATAAAAGAAGTCAGAAGTGATAACGGAACTGAGTTCGTAAATGCAAATTTTGAAAATGAATTCAGAAAAATGGGTATTAAACATCAAAAAACGGTTCCGGGGACGCCTCAAAGTAACGAGGTCACAGAACGAGCGAACCGTACAATACTTGACAAAGCGCGAGCTATGCTCATCCATGCTCGATTGCCTACAGAATTTTGGGCAGAAGCAGCATCAACTGCAACATACTTACGTAATATGAGTCCAGTTAAAAACGGAGGAGAATTAACTCCGATAGAAAAATGGTCAAAGAGAAAGCCCACTGCCAAGCACTTAAGAACATTTGGATGCACAGCTTATTATTTCGTCAAGAAAGGAAAAAGGAACAAATTAGATCCCAAAGCTAAAAAAGGAATATTTGTC
>JAHWFO010004499.1:7374747-7473667 GCA_023313115.1 Rhysida immarginata
AGAGTCCTATGTTGCAAAAATCCTTGAACGTTTCAGCATGCAGAGTTACAATCCTACAAAGACTCCAGGCGATGTCAACCAACGCCTCGACATGTTTGAAGAATCACCGAGAGTGCCAAAAGAAAATCATATGGAGATGCTGGGATGCTTAATGCATCTGGCTGTATCCACTAGATCGGACATTGCATTCAGTGTAAGTTTATTATCATGCTACACCAGTGATCCTAGAATGATACACTTAAAAGCCCTTAAACGAGTATATCGTTACCTAAAAGGCACGGCTAAATTGGGGCTACTGTACGAGAACACGGAAGGGAAATTGAATATATGCACCGATACCAGTTGGTGCACAACACAAGATGCGAAATCGTTCTCTGGCTATGCGATAAAAATCGGAACTTCACTTATTGGGTGGAAGAGCAGAAAACAAGATTTGGTTGCTCTTTCAACTTGTGAATCAGAGCTTATTGCAATATGTGAAGGTACAAGAGAACTGATGTGGGTAAATAGTCTACTCACTGAACTACAGCTCGACAATTATTGCTCAAGACCACTGCAATTGAGAACTGACAGTCAAGCAGCTATACAGTGGATTTCTATACCCCACATAGCAGAACGAAACACATCAATCGGAAATACTACTTTGTTATGGACGAGTTGAAAAAGGGGAACATTAACATAACCCACGACGGTTCCAAGGATATAGAGGCAGACATCCTAGCAAAGCATCTTGGAGAATCCGCCACCGACCGATGCCGCCAAAGGCTAAACGTGTGTTTACTAAAAGACAAGAAAGGATCCAACAATCGTCATGTGCGCCCAAAGGAGGGGATTTGTTGGAATATGCGCGCTCATGACGACAGACAACACGACAACTGACTTCACCGCCCACTCGGACATAGGTCATCGTTGTAAGGAGACAAAGGAGGGGTCAAGTATCAAGGGTCAACACCCTCTGTATCTCCTCTTATATAAGGAAGTGCTGCAAGGGTCAGGGATGCTCTCATTCATTCCCTTCTCTGCCCCCACGCCGTATGGGTTTCATCACAGCAGCTCCCGTTATGAACTGATAATGAACTGAACTGTTATACACCGCCTAAGAGCGGTTTGAGTCTACGGACCATATATTCATATCACATATCTGTAACATATAATGTATCCATTTAATATATAATAAAAAAATGAATGAATATTTCAATTGGGTAATGGTAAAGATTGGTGTCCCGAAGCCTAACTTAAGAAACGCTCATGATACCAGAATCGAGGCTTAAAATTAAGGAAATGAGAATGCATGCATAGTGCATACTTTTAGGCAAATTCAACATTTAATATTGCAATTTATTCGTCCCCAAAATATCAGTTATCTCAACTTCTACATTAGAGCGGCCATTCTAAGCCTGGGTAAGATTGAAAGATACGCGTCAGGGGATAGTCGTCCTTAGTTGTGACATTTTGGTGACAGATGTCATCAAAATATTCATGAAACATTTAATCTAAACATATGTACTATGCATGCTTTATCATTTCATTAATTTTAAGCTGTGATTTTCAGCATCATACGTGTTTCCTGAACTAGGTATCACCAATAGATATCACACAAGATATCACATTAGTCTATAGAATTTTGCTTCGCAGAGTTGAGAGTTTTGAAAAAATACGATTTATTTTCTGCATTAAAATCGATATTGAAAAATAGTTTACAAGAGCAAATTAATTATAAATCAGTTTTCTATATCTTCTAATTCTCACTTTTGAAGATATCGTATTTAATATTTTTCTTACGCTTTGTAGTCCTTTGTTTCTGCTAAAATTTAGCGAATACTAACCGGAGAAACATGCAAGATTTTTCTTAAAAAAAAGGCCTCGTGTTTGAAAAACTTCATTTCCTTAGCTTGTAGTTATTTTAACATTTCATTGAAGCGAACGTTGTAATGGATAATAGGTACTTAAAAATATTTGCAAAAGAGGATCCTATATTGTCAACCTAAACTATGGTGTCACTTTACAAATAATTAGCCTATAATGATTGATTAAAAGTTGTCAAATGAATGCTATGAAATTTAATTAGTTGAATTTTCGATTAATGAAACGAATGAAGACTCCTACACAATATATTTAGTTCGAGATGATTTTTCTTTTCATTCAGGAAGTTTATAGAAAATCGTATAACCAATTAGAATTCATTCTCTATATTTAAATAGTAGAAGAATTTAGGGAGTAGAATATACCTTAGTAGAAACATGAAATTATTGTAAAAAATTGCGTCTTAAATAGAGGGATCATTCAATCGTATAAAACTGAGCAATTCCTATAAAGTCAAAAAAAACGGCATTTAATTCCTCTCCGGGGTTAATAAATTTAAAATTGAGGCAGAAAAAGGATATTAGGAAAAACAATGCACACAGGGAGCCCAAAAGCACAAAAGAGAGCCTCGCCGTCTCCGATTGCATAAATTCAATCCACAAAAGTCATCCTATCCGCGTCCTTTTTAACCACTGGAGATTTCTTATGATTTTTCAGTTTATAGCTTTTGGTAAGCAGAATCTGGCGAATAAAACAGTTTTGAAACAAAACAGTTTTACCGAGAAATATTAGCGTCAAGAATCAAATTATTAGAAATTAATCTCTCTCCCTCTCTCTCTCTATTCATTAATTTTAATTACGTCCTTCCAATCTGATTGCAACGGACAATTAAAACAAAATTAACATTTTAATGAACTCATTTATTTTTTCTTTTTTGGAAATTTCTGATCATTTTGCAAAATAGCCTTCTATGTATGTACCTCTTAATTTTTTATTCCATGATTTATTTCAATTTCGTTGTCGTGCTTTGTAACTGGGAAGATAGTATAATTTTGTGCTCTATTTGAGTCAAATTATTGTCAATTATGCTTCTATAAAACTATTAAAGAGCAAATAATTTCTAAACAAAACAACAAAAGATATAGAAGACAATAAGAATTTTGTAATATAAATTAATTTTAAAAATTCGTGGCTTGGAATTTTAGAATCAAAAAAATCACCATTAAAGTCACTACGATTTGAAGATTCCAATATGGGTACATTACAAGTAAAAATTAATATTTGTAGAAGATAGCTAGTACCTATATTTTTTTTCAGTACAAAAAGATAATGAAAAAAAGTATTAATATTTATAATAATTATTTCTAAATGATCTAATATTCTTATTTGTCATCAACTTTACATGAAAAAACATGAAGATATTGGTTAAAACCTGAATGGGAAGGGGGGAGAGGTTGTATTTTCATAGTAAAGAACATGTTCGACTGAGGTGACTAAGCGACCACCGATCACCTGGCACTTGACAAGGTTTCAATTTCAGTCGTTTCACAACCTGACACGTGCTGAATGGCAAACTACTTTTGTTCAGCCATTAACGAATCAACCACGATGGGAAAAAAATGAAATTTGATAAATAGTCATTTTCCAATAGTCTACTATCCATAATATTGGATTAAAACTATCTATTTTTCAAACGATTTCAAAAGTTTATTATTTCTTTGACTCTGGTTTACAACCAGCTTTTGTACGCCATCGAAATCAAGTTCTCTCTCTGACTCTGTCGTCTTTAACTCCAATATTGTTAAATTACGTTTATTATTATTCTTATAAATTTTCTTAAACCTACTCCCTCAACCCTGTCAGTTTATCATTTGATCATATTCATAATAAAGTCCTTTTACGAATTATAACAAAAAGTACTCTCGAGGAATATAATTTTTTCCTTTTTTTTTTATTAAACTCCTTTTACTTTTCAATTTCAGATTTCATTTTTGAAACCATTTTTCATTCGAAAGTTTCTTATTCTAAAGTAAACATAATGACACCCGACAAAGGTTGACAACTAATTTTAATCATACTAATGCGTATTTGGATTTTTTATCTGACTATTGCGTATTAGGATTTTTTTTACCTAACTAATAGTTCATTTTGCTCTTTTCTCGGAATAGTTGCAGATTGCTATATTCAATCTCAGATCATCTTCAGATTGTTATACACATACAATTTAAAAAAAAGAAAAAAAAATCTGTTAAGGGATTTAAGAAGAGTTAGAACATTTTTAAGACGACTCTAACGAATGGCTACAGAAAAATTTTATAAAAAATAAATGTAATTGAATCTGAGATTATTTCAAACTTTAAGTACGCCGGAAGAAATCTATATTTACAACTTATAAAGTTTAATCATCACAAAATCAATTCGGAACAGATAATTGATTACAAATTGAATAACCCGGGAAATTTAGATGTCCAATAATTCCCACTGAATAAATCAAATATTTTCTATCTTATCGTTTACCAAAACATTGGAAAGCTCTTCCGAATCACATTGAAGTCTCTAAAAAAATAGAGTTCAAAAAACAGTAGAAATAATATATTAATTTATAAATTTTTGTGATCCTTTTTATTGCGTGATTATGGTGATTTGCATTATTTTTCTTTTTCTTTTGAAACTTGCTTTGTCTGTGACTTAGTTTAATGGCTCTATGATTACTAGCGACCTTTTTTAATGTTTCCTTAAAATTTTTATTAATAAACTCACTGTAAATATTTTTTAAAAATTAAAAATTTAATTTTGACAGAATGCAGCTAATAATACTTAACTGAATGTTCTAACTCATCGCAAAAATAATTTTAATTTGGCAACTGGATAACAGCGAACCCAAAAATTAACTCAGCTCTCATGTGCATGTAAACTTTTAGGTATATGACTAGACTATAATCTGATTAATTCTTTATCAAAATCCACTATATGGTTGAATAGATAATGTTTCGTAACCTTTTTAAAAATAAAGAATACAAATACACTAAGAGATTGAATAACATAACTCTTAAGTACAAATATTACAAGTTAAGAGCAAATAAAATGAAACTCACATTAAACAAAGTAGCTAAATTCAAAACAGCTTTTTACTATAAGAATATAGAAGAATAATTTTAAAAATAATTTCAACAAAAAAGCTAGCATGCGTATTTTTCTATTTCATGTCTAATTATCATAGTTTAGTACAGACACACGGTTCAATTTAAATAAACGAAATTATTAATTTAGCTTTAATGAACGAGACTAAATTTTCCGGAAAAAAACTTAACATATTCACTTTTAAAATATCCCTGAAATTAGTCAATCATATTTTAGGAGGAAACTCGCAACAAAATTTAAATCGATTTAAGTATGTTTAAGGAAAGAAAATTCGTTTTCAATTATATTTATAAAACATGTTAACATGGACCTCTAAAATTTAGGAATGAATGGCTAAATTAAGTGAAGTTATTCACTAATAAGTCTAAGTACAGAGAACTCCAGACATTTCATATAAACTCGATTGTTTAAAGAGCCAGGTTTTAGGAGGACTTGTCAGTTAAAGAGGATTAAATAATTAAAACTATTATTTAAAGTATTTATTTGCACCCACACATAAACAAAATATAAAACTCTGTTTAATAAAAATGAGACCGCTCATTTACTTCTTGAGACAATTTGTTTTGATTTCGTGTATCTTCAGAATATATTCAAGTTTTAATTCGTCTTATATGGAGCATAAACTATTTTCTAAAGATGATGTTCTACAGCCCATTATAGACTCTTTAAACCAGTCTTACATTTGAAATTTTTAAGCTCTCTTTCTCGGCTGAAATTGTAAGTTGGCGTAAACGGGGTCACTAATTCCACTTAATCATTCCCTGATCTTATAGCAACTGATTAACATTGTTGACTACTAAAGGTTATTTTAACTATCGTTTAATGATGCCCCTAAGCATTAGTAATCGCTACAGTCCTATTAATAGCCTTCCAAATTATCAGTTTTATTAAAGAAATCGACAAATCTTAAATGAACTACTGGGTCCGCAGCTCCCACATATGTTTCGTTTTGTTCAAAATATAATTATTATTCAAACTAGAAGAGCTTTGAAACAATTAAGTTCTTAAAAAATCAATCAAATACTTAAGCGAGAATAACATTCAAGGAAAAATAACAGACCTTTAATAAATGGCTATGTTAATGGTGAGTAGTAACTTAGTAGATAAAAAGATAACGGTATTAATAACTAAATACGATCTATAATAATTTGTGAATCACATTATCATAGCACCTATGCCTTATTAGAATCCAAGAGTTAAGTTTGATAATATAGCTTTTAAGATCTGATTTCTTTCATATTTTATTGACTTATAATTTTATTACGACCGCACAAATTAGAATACAGTCAAGGAAGAACTTATTTACATTTTAGTAATTCACTGAATAATAAGATAATCCCTGTTTAGTAAAATTACGGTTTATTCACACTTTATTATTAATGATTTCTAAAAGGAATTATGATTTCCATCGACAAAATTTTTATTGTTTTGGAAAGTTCTAACTCGGATCAAGTCCGGAAGCAAATTCCAGAGACGGATCCAAAATAGTCCAAGCTCAAGGCATGCTAAGCATGCTCCAACATGGTAAAGAATGGTTTAAAAAAAAAACAAAGCGAGGATTATTAAGCCTGGCCTCAACCTTATTGAAAATTTGTATAAAATCCTTGATGACAGTACCATCCATCGTTTTGTAACGCTTCTTTATCCTTCCAATATGAATTTGGCACACTAAATTGGCTCAAGGTTCTCAAGTGAAAGAAAGTTATGTCAGTGAAAGTATTAATGCCTGAGTATATATAATAACTCAATGTGGATTTATAAATCAATATTATCGGCTATTGTGTAATGATGAGAAGGAATTATAATAGCAGAAAGGGCCATAGGAGCAATGTATATTCTTTTGATTCCTCATATGGAACACATTGCGCTTTATTTCGATCGCAGGAGCCGTGTATACTAATTTTGTCTAGGTATGTATTTTGCGCTCTATGTATGTCACTTTTTGTTTATATCCGAGAGTGATGGCTGGTCTGTTAGGATAAGAATTATTTGTTTGTTTTGAATTATTATTGTGGTTTTGGAAAGACTAAGCTTGGAATAAGTCTGGAAGTGAAGTCACCAAATCGAAAGCAAAATAAGGCTGAGCACAAGGGATTCTTGAGAAGGGAAATGAAGACTTATATTTCGATGAAAGTATTAATATTATTGTGGATTTCTTAGGATTTTATATATGCTTTCAATGTTGTCAAGTTTTTGTGTAGTGGATATGGAATAACCCCGGTGACAGAAAGAGCGATAGGAACGACTTATAATCTGTTGCTTCTTATAGGCGTTTAATTTCGTATTCGAGATCTGTATATTTAGTGTTTTTGACTGTATATGTCTTTGAGCAGTACTGTATATTTTATAAACTATTAATAGTATTCCTGGAAGTCGACCTATACTTAATTCGTTTTCGACTTTTTCTCATGCATGAAAAACTAAACTCGGATCAAGTCCATATGCCAAGTCCCACAATCGGACTTAAGAGTAGGCCAAGCCTAAGGACTGAAATGTAAGGAAGGAAAAAGTTATTACTACTATTGATTAATAATAATAACAGTAGATATAATAAGTAACTACATGTACCTTAAAAAAATTGAAACTATTTGTAAACTGATAAATTGGGCTTCCCATCATTACTTTGCAGTGGTACAGAACAGTTCTAAAACCCCTTAACGATAGGGTATATCGTAAAAAGCTACTGATATTGTAAAACTATTTATTCTTTTAAGTAAAATATTTAAATTCATTAATTTAATGAAGATTAAACAGACTTATGAAGCTTGTAAGCAACACGAGTCACTGTATATGGAACCTTTCATGGAAACTGATTAATTTGTGTCTGAAAAGTCCGACCGCTCGAAAATGGATCATGTAATGTTCATGATCATGTTTTGCACTGTTTACGTACTATAAGAAAGCATTTTTTTTTTTTACAAAATTGAAGTTTTAAAAGGACCAGGCACGAAAAATAGGTATTATATATCGCGTGATCTGGCAGTTGGTGGTCAGATTTTTTAGACACAGCCCTGATCAGATATTATGGAGAATTTCTATAAAATTTCATGTAAACAGAAGAAAATTTATTTTTCATATGTTTTTGTATTGTAGTGAGTTCCGCCAGAGAAGTTATAGATAATAATGTTTATCCCAAGATATTAGAAAATTATAAAGATCACATGTGGTTGCGTGAGAGGCTAAAACTGTTACCGTCAATATGAAAAACCATATTCAAGACATGATTCCACTCATCTGAAAGTGACATCCACAGATATTTATGGGGAAATTTGAGTAGAGTTCAGCATTGTTTATTTTCTATATTGCTAAAGAGTATATTCTTAATAGAACATTATTGCTTTGCTTTTTTATCCAGTTTGTAAAATGAACAGGTTTAATTTATGTCTTTTATTCAAAAAAGTGTCACGTACTTTTTAGTCGTGATATCTAGTCTCCAAAGTTTCTTTCCTTAATAAGCACTAGAAATTTGTTTCTACAGCACTCTAGAAATATGTCCATTTTACAAACAAGATACCATTCCACTATTGGAATTCATAATCAGGTTATTAAACTTTGTAATACTTTTAACATTTTTACTAAATTAGATTCGTAATTCAACTTTTTTAACTTATTCTCGTTCTTGATGGGTCTTGTCATGATCTTTTACTAATAGAAGAACGATGGATAGATAACTCCCGTCGGGATATTTTACCCTTCGGGCTTATCCGGCTTCAAAGTTTATCCAACTTCTTTATTTTACTAATATAACCAATGGAACAAAAAGAACCAAAATAAAAAGTTTTTAAAGAATGAACCTACGAATGGAAAATGAGGATTTTTATATATATGACGTATCTCACTCAGATGATAATGAGGTTACTTAATGATATTACGCCGGTAGGAAAGCCTCCCTCCAAAATGGATATATTTTTTAGCATCGTGTTTCCATTATGGATTAATTAGCCGAAAGTTCCTGGTTCGAGTCCAGGAATTTTCTTTCCTGTTTTCATCTATAAAATTTTTTATCTTGAGATTGGAATCCAAATAACTTTGTTTATTCATTTCCATTTCAGTCTCTTGTTAAAATTTTGTTTAAATAATTCATTGAAATGTCAAAGTTAAATCCGTTTTTGTTTTTTGTTTTTGTTTTTAATTTCTTCCTAGTCTAATAAAAATAATGGAAAAAACATCTAAGTCGATTAGAATCCTATTAATAAATGTAAAAAATTCAAATCTATGCACAACGCGTAACGTGTATCCCTAGTGTAACCAATATGAAATGCATTGAATATTTCAAATATTTTATTTCCTTATTATCATAATAACTTTCCTAATTCACAAAGCTTCTGGGTATAAAAAGTGTAAATAGAGAAGCCGATATAATTTGAATCAAACAGGATAAACAATTATTATTGAAATTTAATTTTCAAGATGCAAAAGAATTGATTATCAATTTCATTTATGTAACTGTAGTCGTGAAAATATGTATTAATAGATTTACAATTTTACACAATCATCGAATATTCTATTCTTTTCCGAAAGAGCTGTATCGTTTATCTGGCGACGCTATAGGAATCAGGAAAAAGAATTTGAGAAATCTGTTATCAAGATGTATTGTTCTCATTTATATTAAAGTATCTATAATATTTTTCTCGGAAGGAAAGTGATTGCTTTCTGGATACAATTTCGATAATGCTATTTTGGCAAGAATTGTTTTTTTAGTTACAAATGAAAGGAGGATGGAAAAAAAATGTGAGAAATGTGAACTAGCGCAGCTTATATGTCTCTCTCTCTCTCTCTCTCTCTCTCTATAATAAATGAAAATAACATAAGAGTTTGAAAAGAACGTTGTCACGGAAAAGGATGATGATGATGAAAGGCTTCGTTTTACGATCTCGTTTAAGACTCATTTTTATCGAAGGGATTGGGGGGGAAAACTTAAAAGGTCTGATAAGGAATAAAGCGATGTCAAGCTATAATGATGGCTCTAGCTTAAAAGATTCGATGTAGTTGTCTAATGACATTCGGTTGATTATTATGTTGTTTATGTCATCTTCTCTTTAATTTGTGTAGGAGGAGCGATTTCGGATCAAAAGAGAACTCTCCTGTTGCAAGAAACCAATCAGTGGCGTGTGTTATGATGCCACTAACGAGACTGTTGGAGACACTCTTCATTAGTCTTCAGTATTGTCCCGCTTGTGTTGCGACAGAGATTGTTTCCTTCTGTTCTTCACGGGAGCGACGTGATATGGTCACGTGGGAAGGCTCATTAACTGACCCCCCGACGGTGGACGGCGCTTTAACAGCCCTCGTTGTCATGACGAAGATTGATGAACAACGAGGCCAAGCCCGGGTTGCCATAGAGACTGTGCCATGCTCACCAATCAGCAGTAACGAAGTGGCGCTACGAGTTGTACGGAGCCGTGGGTTCGAGATTAAGAATCTCGCTTGCATTCGAGGGGCGGGAAAGGTGTGGGAGAGAGAGAGTGAGTGAGTGAGTGAGTGAGAGAGAAAGAGAGAGAGAGAGAGAGAGAAGGCCTCACGCGAGACGACAATAACGGAGTGGAGTTCGCTCCATCTCTCTATAGACGATGGCCTCCTCCTCCCTCACACACTCCGGTGCCAGCGACTGCGATTCGGCACTCGAACCTCTCGACGGACTCATGGACCCGCCTCCGCAAAAGCAATCGGGGACGATCGTCTCGTCGTCGACGGCACCAAACGACCTGCAAGACGGCGTCTCCAGCTGTGAAATCACCGTCATCCAGTCGGCACCGCCGAATCAGAAGCTCTCCGATCTGACAACGGGACGGAGTCTCACCTTCTCACCCGAGCAAGTGGCGTGCGTCTGCGAGGCGCTGCAACAGGCCGGCAACATCATCCGACTTGAGAAGTTTCTCTGGTCACTACCTCCGGCCGAGTTCCTGCGGGCCAACGAGGCAGTTCTCCGAGCAAGAGCCTCCGTGGCATTCCACAGAGGTGCCTACAGGGAACTCTACACCATCCTCGAGAGCCACAACTTTGACTACAAACACCACAACCAACTGCAGCAAATGTGGTACATGGCTCATTACAAAGAAGCGGAGAAGAACCGCGGCAGACCTCTCGGCGCTGTCGACAAATATCGCCTACGAAAGAAGCACCCGCTTCCGAAAACCATCTGGGACGGAGAGGAGACTGTCTACTGCTTCAAGGAAAGATCCAGAATCGCTCTCAAGGAGTGCTACAAACAGAACAAATATCCGACGCCCGACGAGAAGAGAAACTTATCCAAAAAGACAGGCCTCACGTTGACTCAAGTCAGCAACTGGTTCAAGAACAGGCGACAGAGAGACAGAACACCGCAACAGAAAACGTAAGTCAAATCACCAAATATTCATACGTTAGTAATACAATAAGCTTACGAGCGTTTACTTATACCAAAAGTTAATAACAGTCATTTTAAAATTTAATTTAGACGTATATATTTCTTAATTAAATACCTTCAATTAAACTAATTTACAAAAATATGACTCGATTCAGTATAATCGTTTTCGTTTCCATAAGCTTTTCTTTTAAAGTAATAACGATCTCATTTCCTGGAAAAAATTTAATAAAAATCACCCAAACTATACTACGATGTACTCTTATAAACACGATCACACTCTTTGACTTGCACATGTACTCGTAGCTTGTAGAGAGAAAAAAGTTGTTTAGATACCCGTATTTTTAACCAAATAAATACATGAATGAATGAGTAGAAAAAAAAATCCACAAAAAAATATTCCCTTTTTGGATGTTTTTCAAAGCGTAGGGCAGAATTTGGAAAAAAAAAAGTTCAAAAATTATTTTTAGCTCCATTGCGATTAAAAATCATTTCTCGGCCTCTGACTTTTCTATGTGATAAAACTTTCTCTTTTTTTCCCCCACTCCCCTTGAATTCTTTATTTCTTTCTTTATTATAATCGTGAAAAATAAACTTAGTTCAGCATAAACCTATTAAAATCTAAGAACTATATTAAAAAAAACAATAAGAACATTCAAAACTGGTTACTTAAATGTCTTTCGTCAGTTAAATGCAAAAAAATCTTCAATTCTGGAATCAATTCTTTTTTCATTCTGGATGACAGAACAGACCTAAAAAAAATAGCATTATTATTTTTTGTTGATTTTTTTTAATGTCTAATAAGCTTGCTAGTTCAAATTTCATTCACTTCCTCTACAAAATCAATGAAAACAACAAGTCTTCAACATTTATGAAAACTGACCAAGTAATAACCTAAACACTAATTGCTAACAACATTCATAAGCTTTAAAAATCAAAAAGAAAAAGAAAAAAACATTATATGCATTATTACTGAACTTTCTTCAGTTTTCATTTTCTGTCCTCAGTTATTATTATTATTTTTTTTTTAAATATTTTTTTCATGTGTCTACGTCAAAAGCTTCGCTCCCGTGCAAAGGTTAGACAAACACCAATCCCATTCAAATGAACACCCCCTCTCTCTTTTTAAATGCAAAATGGTTAATGATAAATAACCACAACAAAGAGAAAGTATGAACGAATAAGATAAACTATTTACTTACTAATCGAAGCAAAATGAAAAGTTGATGATTTTTAAGTTGAACTTAGTGTTATGGTTTCTCCAATTATTCCGAGAAGCATGTCACTTCCTTATTCATCACTAAGTTGTGGCTTTAAGCAGATAAAGATACTTGATCTTATTTTTTTAAAATTCAAAAAATATTTTAAAAATATAATAAAATATTTGCGCGACACTAACATAAGACATTTGCGATTTCTGCAAATTTCATAACTAACAATAGAGCACAAAATTAGCAATACTTCGAATTATTATTCCTTCTTTAATACCTATCAGAGTCTTTCTAACTGTATATCTTTTCTTAATAATTTTTTTTTAATTTTTCAAAAAATTCAATTTACTTAAAATTTCAATCTGTTCTTACAATGAAAGTCTAGAGTATCTAATTGCAGTTTTGACATTTGAAGCATTTACAAAGATAAACATTGTTTAATGGTTAAATTAAATAAAATATCTCATATACAAATTATTTTATAAATGAAACATTATTAAAAAAAAATCAAACGAATTCAGACTGTCATATATTGCATTGACACTGATCTGAACGCAAGACAAAGAACATTCGTGTTAGAAGACAAAAGAAAATTTCAGCTTAACATTAAAGCTTATTTATACATTATTATTATCGAAAAAGAAAAGATAGATACAAAACAAACATTTTAATTTAACAAACACGCTTCAAGTATACTCCGGCTAACTCTTTCATACTTAGTTGTACCTACTTTAAGAAAAACATTTCGTTCTTCTCGAATTGCTTTTTACGATAGATATGCAAGCCAGTTAAAAACTTTACAACTTCTTGTGTAATTGTTAATAATAAAAACATGTATTGAAAACTATTTTTATGTTATTACGATAAATTTATACATATTTAACAAAAACGGGAAGTATCTTAAAGCCTCTACAACATCACCAACTTCTGCCTAAATGTTAGATTTAATTTTAAACTTTTCCATACATTAAATGAGTTTCATATAAATATTAAAACGAGTTTGGCTGCAAATACTCACTCCTTTAAAATTTTCACAGATTCGTAACTGGTAAATTAAAAAAACAAAAAATTTAATCCGCCCAGATACTAATCTTGCGGAATAAGCTTTTAAACCAATTTAAAATGTACACTGCCGAAAATTCTTTTATTGGTTTTCATCAAGTATCAAAGCAAAAATTCTATTTCTCATTTTCTATTGGTAATTATTATTGGTAATATTAATTAAATTGCTGTCATAGGTAAATTATAAAGTAATATGTCTCTACAAATGGAGTACTATATACTTAAACAAAACTGAAAACAAAGTAAGAAAAAGAACAGACACAATAGGCATAATGATGAACTAAGTGAATGGACTTAGATCCGGATAATAAATTCTAATTTTTTCATAACTGAAACAAAAAGAGTCTTAATAAACCTATATAAAATCTACAAACAAAAGATAAAAATTCAAAACAAAAAAAAATTAAAAAAAAACCGGTTTAAAACTGTATATTTATATATTTTATAGAATGTTATTTTATTCCGAATTAAATTTTTTTCTCTCATAATTTCTTATATAAAAGTATTTGAAAGCCAATTATTAAAAAAAATATAAATTCAATTTTTTTCGTTCTATCTTATATGCAAAGAAAAAAAAAAATCGAACCCCTTGCGCTTTCCTTAATTCTATCACAACCGAAATCAGACTGTCGCCTATTAGATTACGAGTCGTCGATGGCTTTTCCAAATTAATTCTCTTTAAAGCTGTCATCGGGCTTTTTTGGTTAGACGACCCGATGACGTCACAAGGAGGCCCCATAAAGCTTCCAGTATATGGTACGGGGATCCCAGTGAGCACGATGTTCGCCGCCTTTGTGTGTGTGGGTTGGGGAAGGCACAACGGGGGCCACTGGGTGACGAAAGCCCCGTGTTTACATTCGATCCTTTTTTCAGCTCGTGTAAATCGCTTAAAACCCAATCGAGTGAATCAAGCAGAGACAGAGGACGAAGATTAAGGGGCATTTATCCCTATAATTAGCACGACTGAGACCGTAGATACTCAAAACGTCCGACTTCATAAGAACATGCACAATTGAAGCACTTAACATGTTTAAAAGCCTTATTGTTACGTTACAAACCTATCCGAAATTCTTCTATGTTAAGTAAAGCAATATAAACAGTATACTTTTATTGGAACACAAACTTTTATTCACCATTCTTGAAACTATAAGCGATATCAATTATCATCGATCACAGTCTGCTATTGTAAGTAAAAAAAAAAAAATGGTAAGAAAAACTCTGAAAAAAAAATATCAAGTGCACCCGAATCTATTTAAATGAAACGCTTCAAACTCTTTAAATCATAAATCCACTCGAGAATGTAAACAAATACTCCTTCTCCCTTATAATTTTTTTAACACTTACAGACGAGTCATTTCAGAGACATCATCATTAGCTAATGAAAACGCACTGCATAATGCGAATTAAATGCACAGTTATTAGTGGTCCAAAAAAAAGCTTTTTCTTCCCTCTTCTTATTTCATAAATCACTTTCTGTTATGTTGCCTCTTTATTTTATTTCTTCTACACTGAATGATGTGAAGCACTGATTCATTTCCATATTTGAAGATGCACTTACGTTTAATGGATCTAAGGAACCTTCGTAAAAGCCACTAGCTTATAGATATTATAAAACTGCAAAGCTAAAATTTTAACGGCTGGAAAAATTTCTTAGTTGTTGGCACTAACCAACTTTATTGAGCAATCTTTAATGAATGAAGGTCGAACTGAAAACGATAGTTAGTAAATCCGGTTTACAGATAGGAAGTATAAACGTTTATTTCAAGTAAGGCTTTGCTTTGCTTTTAAACACAAGCATATACACACATGATAATCGCAATTACATTGAAATTCGAATTATTTGCGAGATACCCATACATTATTTACTTACTAATTTAGTATGATGCATTCCTTAGAAATAAAAACAAGTATTCGACAAATTTTGTGTAATTGGCTTGTCCGGGTGAAGTGAAAGTCTTTAAAAAAAAACTCGATTATAAATGTGTTTTGTATAATTAGGTGAAAAGCAACTGAATGTAAAGTTTTAAGATCGCTACATGGCATCGATAAGATAAGATAAAAGTGAACCTCAAAAGCTGGAGATAATTTTACCTTCTTCAATGCGTAACAGATGAAAACTATCTTAATAAAATAAACAAGAGCCTATAGCAGAAAGCCTCCAAGTACAAAACCCCCATAGTTAAAGTGCAAAGGAGGGCATTGCCCTATAGAATACGATCTATAGAAATTATTAACAAATGATATAAAAATAGAGGCTTCTGTTGGGAATCATGTCCTACGGGGGTTTTGACTTGATCCCATCCTAACATTAGGACCACTAACGTTATAGGAAGGAGTCTCAATGCGGTCTTGGATGACTGTCATGTAAATGATAATAATCCAAAAAATTTAACGTAAAATGTAAGGTAACCGACTCTTCTGCAACATCTGTATTCGTGTAGTTAGAACCTGAAGATCGCTTAAGCCGAAAAGTATATCGATCAATATTAAAATGAAATATTTACATTATTGCTTGAAGGCTTTTTGTACTTATCACTAACATTATTCTTTCACAAGCTTCGCCATTAAAACTACCAGGAAACAATCAAGGGGAAAATGACATAAGCCTATTACCAAGCGATGGGATCATTGAATTATGTGGTTAAAACATAATCGATATCCGATTCAATAATTCATTACGAGATTATAAATTAATCGAATCTAATAATACTCGGGCCTGATAATACTAAAGAAAATACATTTGCTCACTTGTTTATAAACAAGCTTATATAGGGTGATTTAGAATTCATTGTACAAACTTCTAGAGGAGATAGTATGGGTGATTCTAAGCAAAAAAATTCATATGAACGTGGGTCCGAATTTGAACGATAACCGATATATGAACAGAAATAAAAATGCCACCACCAAGATCAACAAATTAATAACTCAGGTTCTATAAGACCCACGATAACGAAAGTTGGGGTAATAATAGGGTCTATAAAACTTTGTACTTTGATTCACTTCCAATGAGTAGTTTCTGAGTTACGCATGCAACATCTTAACACTTGCTACAAGTAAATACGAATCAGCACGTGTAATGATGTTGACTGCGTAACTCGGAAACTACAGGTTGGAAGTGAATCAAATTTTACCGCTATAGACTCTATAGACTCTATTATTCTCCCAAATTTCGTTGTCGTGGGTATTACAGAACTTGAGTTATTAATTTATTGATCTTAGTGGTGGCATTTTTATTTCTATTCATATCTCGGTTATCCATCAAATTCGGACCCACGTTCCTATGAACTTTTTTGCTTAGAATCGCCCATACTATCTCCCCTAGAAGTTTGTACAATGAATTCTGAATCACCCTGTATAATTTAAAACCAGCAAACCAAGTTTTACAATTTTCTAAAACCTGTTTTCTAATATTTAATGCATCGTGATTTCATGGAGAATGCTTCCTATCTAGATCAATTGCTATTTCAATGTAAATTGATGCAGATCATTTTCATACAATTACATCCTAGAGATGAAAATTGCTTATTTGCACAGTTTTTCAGAATTTTTATGATATGTATTAGAAATTAGTTATATCACAGGAATAGATATGTATTAGAAATTAGTTATATCTACACCTTTTCTTTATAAGTTTAGTTATATCATAGGAATTTTCAAAACAGAAATCTCTTCGACCAACCTAACACAATACTCAGTTTTCTATTCATATTCTTTTAAAAAAACTGGACATTGTACTAAACAATTCTCTTAATGACTTATAATTATCGAATAATATAAAAGCAGCATGTCAAAAATTTTATTATAAACGAAATTTTTTCCTCTCCTGGTTGTTTTTCTTTATTTGTCTTTTCCAATTAAAATTAGTATTACTACTATTAGATAAAAAAAAATGGTAAAAAATGATAAGAAAGGGAAAGCGTCTAATCTATAAGAAGTCATTTTTAAAAACAATCACATCTCAAAATCTTTACATCCACTTTCTAGGTTTCAAAATGATAAAGCAATTCCAGGTAATACAGAGCCGACAACAGCAGCTAATATTCAAATTTGAAGCATAGCAGATATTCTCTTATATTGGTGATTGTTAAATAAAATGCGTGCAGCATGTCAAATAGTTATTAGAAAGTTAGTAAATAGTGTATTACATACTTTAGTAAATAGGATTTCAGATATATTTGTCTAGTGAATGAAAATTTCAAACTTCAAAGAAGATTTTTCTCACAGTAAAGCAATGTTTAATTCAGACTACTTTCAGTGCTTTATAAAGTATTTGTTAATATTCCTTTTTGATTACATATTCTTAACATTTTCCAATATCTGTATCACTTTTGTAATAAAAGGAACATCTTGGACATCTCATAAAATCGTTGTTCTTTTTAATACAATATTGATACAGAGATTGGAAAATGTTAAAAATATGTAATCAAAAAGAAATATTAACAAATACCTTATAAACACTAAAAATGGTCTAAATTAAACATTACAACATGGCTATACTACGAGGAGCATCCATTTCCGCTGTAAGCAAAATTGATCAAAGAACGTTAGTTCCATAAACAGACCGCTTTGTATTAAAGTTAACAAACATTACAGGGTTATTCAGAAATCCGTGAAACATTAGAAATTCACCATATAAAAACAACGCGACGGATCGCATTGTAATAATTCTTAAGCCGATAAAACGACAATCTCTCCAAGTTGCTTTAGGCTCATTACCACGATAAAATGCGATGGTACCTCTATGAAAATTAGCCTCAATATTGGATAGAACATAAAAGTCAGGTAGACTAAATGCTAACGCGGTGACCACCTCAATCCGCGGATTAAATAGCTAAAGTTTAAATGGCTTTTTTCTATTGGGGATACTTCAAGGATACTGTTTTGTGAAATATACAGGAGGAAGAAACTTGGAGAGGTTACCTCTATTTCAGTACAATAAAATGGGTACTTGTCACGTAGTTTGCCTGCGTTTCTAAGAAGTTTAATGGACTTGCGAATAACCATTTTAATGTCCCCCCTTCAAAATGGGAGAATAGAATTTCATCGATAGTGCTTCATCATTATTACATAAGATGCACTAAGAAGACAGAAACTAATTAGATTAATTTTAAGCCCTGAAGGATATTATGCTTTTATTGCCTAATGATACCACGAATTCCAAATGACATTTTGACCTGTGTATTTACTAGTTTTTTTACCAACTTTTCTTTTTAAAATTTTTTCATTGCTAAATGAAAGGCTATTCAAGAATCAAAAGGGTTACTACAATGTCAATCTCTTTTATATAAATTTGACAAAATCTTGAATCTTATGATGAACTCAAAACATCAGTGTTCTATGTAATCATTCATAAGCCAAAAATAAAATAACAACCCTGTTTACAATTTGAATTTTTCATTGCAAAAATCTCATAACCCAGCAACAAATTTGTTTATACGAACTTTAAAGCTCGTCTGCAATGCTAAAACCAAACATCAATTCATAACGAAGAAGTTGCGCCCTTCGGTCGGTTTGTCCATTTATTTTGACGTAAGTCTTGAAGCCCTTTAGAATAAATTCCCCCATTTAGCAATTCGTCGGATGGCCCCACTTAGCACCATTAGTGGGTGGCCAATGGGTAAACAAAAGAGAACACGACAACGACCTGTTACGCAACATATGTCGTCTTGGCAGGAAGCCCACTTGGCCCGGCATTTGGTGCCGTTTTCTCGGGGGGTCCTTCTTTTATTTTTTCAACCAAACAAGAAAGAGCAAGCGGGGAAGCAGAGGAGGTGCAATTAGCCAAAGTTTTACGATATAGCTCAAATGAAGTTTTTAAAGTGTCAGTTAAAAATCTTAACATTTAGAAAGTAAAGACTCCGTGATCATCAAAAGGAATACGACTTATTTTGTTGCAGGCACAGAAAATCCAGTTTGTTTTTTTGCGGTCTTTTAAGTAAGTTTGCATTTCTTAAAACTATATGTACTTTACCATGAATAAATATTACAATTTTTAAAGGGTTTTCGTCGGTTGTGCCAATCGATTAAAACACTTCCTTCAACACTAACAGACACAGCGTATAGAATTTCTATTCTTAATGAAATTCGTGATTAATAATAATGGTACCAATACGAGTTAATTAAAATGATTATACATTAATCAATAGCATTTCCATTACATGTGGGTTAGTTTAACTTGGAATTAATTAAAGTAGAGATTAGTTTTAAAAGCGATGAAACCACGTGTCGATTAACTGCCCTCATCGGAGGCCCTTGAGTTGCCAAGTCCTTTACGTTCAAACAATAAACTCTTCATTCGAACGAAGGAGATGACGATGGGGTGGGGGGCAGGAGAGTGGTACCTCATCCTTGCACTGCGACCTTTCTGTAATAACACAGGGCCAAAATGTCCCAAGTGATGGATGGGTCTCAGCAGCGAATTGGAAGGAGACCCTCTAGTAATGAGTCCCAGATGCAGATAGCCTTCCCCCCCCCCCTTTTCCATTTACTTATTCCACTCTCTTCTCTCCCTTTTTCCTGCAATTGCGCAGTCTTCCTCCGCCATTTATAATTCTACCCCTCGGCTGTGTCCCGTTGTGCGGGGGTAGAAAGATTTTCGTAGGGAGGACCCACGAGGAGGGGTTCGGAAAAGAAGAAGGAGAGGGAAGAAGGAGGAAAAAAAAAAAAAGAGCATAGGGGTCTTTCCAGAAGGAGAGCGACGGCGGCGTGGCTTCTGCAATAAAACAGTGGAATTGGTCGTGAATCACGTGGTAGACACGCAGACGAAGGCGAAATTCCACTCATCGTCCGGAGTTCCCGTCGACAGCCCCACCCACACTTTGGCCACGTTTCTCTGAAACAGATTTCTACACGTTTGCAGAAAAGGATTTCGCCTTCAGTTTCTCCCTCCTCTCTCAATCGCTGGCATTCCGGGTACTAAATGCTTTATTTCGCTTTATAATTTCTGAATAAGCAAACTTCGGAAAAAAATTTGAACGTTAGAGATGTTTCGTTTTATGAAAACGACTTACGAAATGCCTAGTTTTTTTTTGTTTTTTTTTTAACTTTCTATGAATTATTTGCATTTGGGATTCAAATATTAAGTTATATTGATTCCTATATTTCTATCTGTCCGCATTTTTTTAAGTGAGGGACATATATGAAATGGTGTCCGGATAAAATGGCCCCAAACATTTGGTTATTTCCACATACACACTTCTACGCCATATTAATAGCTAGGCTACGATACTTTTTACTTCAACTCCTCGTCTTGTTGCGCTTGCAATACTTTGTTCCTATAACGGAGGACTCAAAACCATGAATCTTCTATGTAAATTTACTATAAATGACCATCTTAGACCTATGGGACGTTTTAATATTTTTTTAAAAATATGAGTAATCATCACACCCCATTTAGCATTATAATTATGAATATTTCATTATAGTTTAATGATTGTTTAAAAGAATATCATACCATTAATTCTTGATTTTCAATAGATTTGCTGGAAGATTCGTGGAAGATATTGAGAGAATCAATGCTGAATAGGAGAATGACAATTTTCTCCTATTTTGAAATAGGGTCCGTTTTCGCCGGGGCCGATCTTCGGGGGGCCTTTTATCCAGGACCATTTTATTCTACACCCTGCTATATGAAATGAATGTGTCGTTCATCGCTGGTTACGGATATCGCATCCAAATTTCTATGCGACCAATATTTCCCGAGATATCGGCCAAACATCGAATTCTCGAAGTATGCTTTATCTCGAAAATGGTGAATCATATCAAAATGGAACCAAAACATTTTACAATAATTTTTGTATAGGCCAGTGGTCGATATTCTATGGATACTTTCGAAATATCATAACGATCGATTATCGATATTCGGTATCTAAATATATACCGAATATGACTCAAACAATAAGCATACATTTGAAATAATTTTCAAAATTGCACCAATCTTTATGGATATATAACATATCACCGGATGATATGAACTACGGTATTCACTGACTTTTCAATATGACATTAGTATATAACAATGTCAATGCAGTGAGGTACAATTTATGAACTAAATAAATGAGAGCCATATCGTAATAATTGTATACAATTGTATACAACAGGACTTGTCTCATTGACAAATATTACTTGCGATACGAATGGGCCCTAGAATTTTTTAAATTAAATAATTCATACATAGATACTCTATTTTATGTTTCACGCTTTATCTTCACGCACCCTCACTATCTTAAGAATGGCCCAGGATAAAAGCTCCCCGGAGATAACGGTCCCTACTGCAAAGTAAGAGAAAACGTTCCCATATATTCAGCATGAATTCTCTCTTCCACGAATCTTCCAGCATATCCGTTGAAAATCTGAGATGTTATGATTACTCATATTTAAAAAAAAAAAAAATACTAAAACGACCCACAGACCTAAGATATCATTTTAGTATTTTTTTATAATCATAAACAAGAAAGATAGAAAAGTGTAATAATATAAACCAAGGGCGTGAGAAAATTACTTAAAATAACCAGAGTAAATTGTAATAATTTTTATAATATGAAAACGTAAATAAATTGATAGTGTACTGTAAGAGCAACAAGACGAGGAACTGAAGTAAAAAACTTTAGACGACCGTTATATCCGGACGCTTCTCCGGGGACTTTATCTTCGGAACCATTTTATCCGGATACCCTATCTTCTTCACCTATTCACACAAGCTTGTGTTTAATTCATACACACGCATCCATTTATACATCTCTCTCAAACATACTCACACAAAATCTAATCCACTCACTCTCACACGCTATCGAACCTATTTACTCATTCATATTTTCACATTTAAATTCTTCAGAAACTTTTTAAGTTAGTTTTGATAATGATAGCTTACGCCTTCTCATCTGGTTTATTGCCGAATCCTTGTTTCTTTGCATACATTTGATTGATTTACAAAAAACCCTATTCTAATTAATAATTTTTATGAGGATAATGAGTTTTTCGGTGTCCATATTTATTTGTGAAACTTGTGTAGACGCACAGAAAACGTGATGAAAATGCTTCACCCGACTTCTTGAAGCAGTGAAATTCGTATGTCGGCTTTATGGTTTCTATTTTCTACCTAGCATAAAACACATTGGCTAATTATTATTAATTGGCTTGTTATTGATTATCGAAAGGTTAAGCAATTATCAATTACAGAATCCCAACTATTAATTATTGGTATAATTTAAAGTACCACAGCCTTCCTGAGGAAAAAGATTTTTGGACCAGATATTGTAATCTTACATGAGGATCTCATATGGACAATGCGATTGCAGTCTTCTAATAACCACCTGTAGCTACGATCTAATTGAAATCAAGTTTCCTAAGAGAGCAGGATCTTTCCAATCAGTTTCGCCTTTTATTCCTGGTTCTATCAAGGAATGTTTTTAGAATGAATTTCCCTTGTGATAATCAGCCTTTCAATCAAGAAAAACAAAATTCAAGCAAATGGAAATTTCCACATGCCCATCAATTAACGAATGATTAATGTTTATTGTATGTTTCATTTCCTGGGCAAACGTTTTTTCCCCACTTTCGTGACACGTGAGCGTAACAATAAGTGTTCAAAGGAGTTTTGCTGGCAATGGCATCCTGTCTTTCGCTCCCTTCCGTTCCTTGAAAGTATTTTTTAAAATTGATTTTGTAATTTTTTCTCATTCAAACATGTTTATTACGTGCAACAAGTTCAATATTTGTAGGGAGAAAAGAGTTTTGAGGCCTTGGAAATGGACTTTGCCTTGGTGCCATTGCCCTTGTTTGTTGGAGAGTTTTCCTCAGGGGTGGGAGAAAGCATAGAGGGGGCCCCAATGGTCGGTCAGGAATGAAGGGGAAGAGGAACGAGCTCTAAACACGACGTGACTGCCTTCGATAAGGCAAAATAAAACAATCATCACGACCGGCCGTGAATTGGCAGACTTGACCTATGACACCTAGAAAGCCAGTGTCTGCTCGAACAGTTTTTGAAGATGATGAGCTCTTAGAGACCTCTTCAAGTTGCGCTTTAACATTTCGAGCTCCCCATCAAACACTTTAGCTTATCGGTTCTATAATTCCATTTTAATATTGATCCAGGGGTTAGATGATTCAGACATTTATAAATAACCTTGTTGGCGTTGGGTCTAATGAGATTATTCTCTCCTCTTTTGAGACGTGACTCTTCCTTCATCATAAAAGCGACGCTTTCAGTTTAATGCATGATCTTCGCTATTTAACAATTAGTCTGCGTCTGATTTATAATGTTTTAAAATTATACAAGAGAGTCAAAATTCAAGCACAATAAGGAAACAAGCTAGTTTTGTCTTAGAAATTCTGTTTTGAATGTTTTCTCAATCAACTGAATTGTTTTGATAGAGTAATAATAAAAACAATAGTACTCAACAAAAATATTCCAAGCAAATGATGATAAAGGTACTGATGCATGTAAACAAACAAAATAATGCATGTGGAATCGTCTCAGATTGAGTAAAGGTATTGTGTCATGTGAATGGATGCAAAATGACCTAGATCAGGGTTCTCAACCTCTTCACAGCCGCATACCACTAAAGCAAAACAATTCATAGCCGTGTACAACTATAACAAAACATTTCCAATGATCCTTTCGGCTCTTCGGAAGTTTCCCCGTTCAAGTACCACCAGTTTACCTCTTGGGTATCACCAGTGGTACATACAACTGACTGAGATTTAGATGTTAACGCGCCCAAAAACCTAAGGAATCTACCAATAAAATAAACAAAAAATATGTACTCAATCTAAACGAAGGCTGCAAGGTGATGTTCATTACGAAGAAATTTCGAAAATCCCCGAAGCCACTCTTCCTATCTGGTAAGGAGCTCGAGTAAGGAAAAAACTATAAAAACGTAACCAGTTGATAGAGGACTCGCTCGCTCATTTTTTGTTAAGTTAGACTTATATTACTTTACATTCGTTATATCTGTAGTAAATAGTAGAAAAAAAGTCAGTCCACTAATTACTATTCGAGTTCACTCTTATGGTACGGAACTTTATCTCCCTATATATCGTGACGTGTTCTCAAATTTGAAAATGCAAAATTCACCAAACAAACTCTTTTACAGTCGCCTCTTCCTTATAACATTTAACAAACACCATCACCAAACCTCTTAACATTTGAGTCTTTACGAGAGAACCTGACATGATCATTTGGGTAATTAAGTTTTCTTCATTGAAAGCAATTTATAATAAGGTAAAATAAAACTGCAAAGGTTATTAATACATCAGCTCAGCAATGTGGTTCCTATTTGACATTAATAAATGCAAGAGCTTACGTAATCGTGCCATAGAGGTAAACAGCAATAGATTCTTTCGAGATATTGCAAATAGCATTTATGAAAATACATTCATTAAGACTTGTGAATAAATCTGACAAATGCTCAAAAGAAAGTAAACGCGATTAAATAAGACAAGAAAATAGCATAAAAACCTAGAAATGATCATTTATTGGAAACAAATTCTAACGGAAATTGAATATTCTAAAGATATTACTCCAATAATTATTGTCAAGATATGCGATGGTTTTATTGTCAAGAAAATTTTCAGTGATTTGTAGTAATTTCAACATCCTGATTTCAAATTTGAAAATCATTTTGCGTTATCACGTCGGATTTGTTCGCAAACCGGCATACTCATTTTACTTGTTATTTTATGAAAACGGACAGTATTATAGTCGTCGCCAACTAACCTTAGGAATTCCTTAGAGCCCAATAACTCCATTCCGAAAAGCAACAATACATTCTGTGCTTGCGCAGTTAAAAAAAAATAGTTCTACAATTTATTTATTATTATTATTTCTTTATAAAAATCTTATTTTATTTGCATTTTGTGAAAAATTCTTACGTGATGGATGAAAACTAAATTCATTTTCAAAATGAGCATACCAAAATTATATTAAATCATCCATTAAAATTAAAACAATTTTCCAAAAATTAAAATTCGCAGATCTATGAGAGTCCTTTAAGTTTTAACTAAGAGTCTGTATATAAACTTAGAACTATGCTCCCAAGTTTCTTGTATACTAATACCTTTTTTGTTTTCAAAATGCATTCCCCATACCCTAGCAAAACGCGGCATTCTCAAAACGCGCTTTCTATATAACTAAAATTGCGACAGTCCCCATATATCAATACTCTTACAACATGGTTTTTATATTACTTATACCTGTATAACTATTACTATTGCGGTCTCAGACAGAGCTGTAGCTTAAATAGATTTTCAGTTCTTCTATAAATTAGGAAATGCAGCATTACAACAGATGACACAAGCAGCTCCAATGGCGTCGCAAAACTGTCCTTTACGCGGTACGAATTAATCCAGTTGTACTAATTCATAACTCGGTTTCCATATAAAACGGTATACGATTTCCATATAACGCGTTACGAATTAATTTGACTTTTCTTTATTAATACTGAGATTCTTATAACATCGTACGGATTGACCTGACTTGTATGTACTAATTCTGAGTTTCTTATAACGCGGTACGAATGAGTTGCGTTATAAGAAAGTTGACTGTAGAAATATAAATATATTGTGATATGGTATAAAATTCCAAAATCCGCACAGTTGATACAGTAACTTAAGCATAAACACCTATTTTGTAATCAATCGGCTTCTGACGGACAGTAACTAATTTTAGTACTTAATCCGTAACTTAAACAGGTTAAAAGTTTAAATCTGAAAATTAAAGTGCAATTGCTTCTAATAAAGCACATAAGGCATTATGTGAGTTTTTCATCATTCTATCAAATTTTTCTACGCAGTTGAATTTCATTTCACTTGAAACATATTGCTTATACATTTAAGAAGTTTGATGAAAGCGCAAACCGAGCAAAGGCATTTATCAATTAAGTGGAAGAATAAACGATGAATATAAAATAGCATTATAACGGCAATTATAATCATTAATAGAATAGAAAATTAAATATTTATGGAGCAATTTCAGGGTCAGTTCCTTTAATATCGCGTTATTTCAATACTAGACCTAGATCCTTTTAGAAGGTGAAGAGTGGGGTGGTTTCTCCAGAAAGTGAAGAGTGAGGTTGTACCGGACAAGCCGATTACTCAAATCCAGCTCAATCATTCCACTCGAGATTTTCTTCCAATTAATGTTCTCAGCGTAAGAATTATATCAGCGTAAGAAATATGCTGAATAAATGTTTGCTTCTTGTGCTTTTAAATTATATATAATAATGAAAATGAAAGCTCCTTTTATTTGTATGGGAACTTTACATAGCTGACAAACTACATGTTAGGCAAAGGTGTCAAATGAGATTTTTGTAATGTCGGTGGTGGTACTGCAGATCGGCTGGAAGATGTTTCAGAATGTCCAAAGCGGTCAGATCATAGGTATTATCTCGCATAAGACACTATGTCTTAATGAATTATAATTATGAAAGGTGGTTCGCGATATAAAAGAAAGAAAGAGAAAGCATCCACTTCAAAATAAGATAAATGTAGTTTTACAAGAAAATCCTCAAATACTTCTTGCTAAAAAACCCACTATTGTTCCACACTGGTAAAGTGCTACAGTATATGGAGTGCAATGAGTAATATGAAATCAGTGACTTTCGGCAGTTCACTATCTCCGAAGCTGCCTATAGTTCTCGTTTGGTATTTCCAAAATCCACCTAGTTTGGGCAAAAACAATAAGAGCCTTCGTAAGTCTTCGGGACTGCATTCTTTGCTGTTAATTATTTGATAGGCGTAGAAAGCAGGCAATTCTTTGAAATTTGCAATACTTGTGTTAAAAATGTTAAGTATATTCTTGCATTTCAATTGTTAATTTCTTCAAAACGTATATTTGCTTTGGCATAGCTCCTCTTTTTGTCTTAATAAATTGATTCGAAATAGACCCATGGCTATCCGAAGCCATCCCCAGGAAGAAAATTATGTTACTATGCTTAGGAAGGTGCTATTTTTTATCCAGTTGTTCTGTAGATTTATTCAAATGTTAACAGACTTAAATTATACATAATATCTTCTATATCATCGGAAAAATTGTTTTTCGTCCGTACAAGCTCTACTCTTCCTTATATCCATCAACGGAGAGATGAAGATAAATGAAAACAGAAGCTGCTAGTCTCAGTTGCCTAGCATGAATGCAACAATCTGGGATGACATTCGACAAAAAAAAATGACCGTGAAGGAAAAAAACTTTTTAAAATAGAAGTTGAAGAAATCAGTGTCTATTCATGAGTACAGTTCCTTGACCAGCTGTTGTTTTTGTTATTGCTGTTGTTATTGTAGGATTACGTTTCTCTTCTGTCGCGTTTTTTCCCTCCTCTTATGATCAGCAAGTCGTTATTGTCGTCTTAATGATCCCGAATGGATTGCAGGCCGTCAGAAGAGTACATCTGGAGCGCAGGTTGTGGGTTGCAACTCATAACCGAGCACTAGATCACCTTTGACCGACCCCCTCCTCGTTGTCCCCCCCAACGGAATTAAATGAGGCGTGACGGGGGTGCAGTCGGTGTGCAGCACAGGCTTCGGATGCACTAACTCAACTTGGCGATGACATTCAAACATGGCTGCTACTCTCCTTGGTCACCCATTCCAAGCGGCGCAGGGTTTTGGTTTGCAAAGGGAAAAATGGAAGCTGTAAAAAATATGTAGAGAGAGGAAAAAATAAATCACCCCGACCACATTCGGGTCCTTGGGAAAGAACCACAAAAATTCTTCACCTTTAAGAAAGGAATTCAGTGCGAAAATCTTCAAAAGGAAAACCGGCATAAGGATGCCAGCTATTTAGTGTCTCTCTCTCTTTATCATATTTCAAGATAGCAACGAATGATTTCGTTTCCAAGCTGCTTTTAAGCTTTACCCGTATCCATAAAGATCTATGATTTTCATACCTGCTCTTTTTGTATAGTACAGTATGTAGAATCGATATAAAAACTTAAAATTGAGAATAAGAGAGTTACCAAAAATTATGCCTTAACAGAAATACGAGGTTTCAAGGCTTGTTATTTTAATTATTGAAGAAGTAAAGTTCTGTGTCAATCTTTCTTCAAGTCCTCCAAATAACATATCTAAATTCATTTTCAATTTAATAAAATTTAGCAAAAACAAAACGGATAAAGAATTTCTTATGGTATGCCATTTCATTAATGAGGCTTGAAAGTCAGTTTATGAAGAATGAAATTTTCTGCTATTGATTATCACTTTACAAACTATTTTCTTTATATTTCTTTACAATGTAATACTACGATCTCCGTTCTTGTTCAAACATTCACTTTCACAACGTGTATGCGTGTGTTGATTCAGCTAAACTATGAAATAAGCAGCATCAGGAATCAGTTATGTAAAAAAAACAAATTTCACTAATTTCAATTATATTACTTTAGTTATTTTAAAATTACTTTATCTGAGTAAATGATACAGCGATTAAGTTTTGCCGTTCCTTAATCAACTGCCAATGGAGTAAACATATTTGACAATCTAAGATGATATTTCTCAATAGGATTTTGTGCCTTGTTAACCCCCATTTATTAAAATATAAGTTTCTTTCTTTACTTGCATTGAGTTAAAATCCATTTAAAATTGGCAATGTCCTTTCTAGTCTTAATTCTTTTTGGATTTATAATAATCCAAAACTGCAATTGAAAGCTTAAATTAACCTAAAAAAATCGCAGCTTAATGAAATCCCATCAAAATTTCTTCAATAAGAAAACAGCTTCAATTCATCCAACCCAGAAAATAGCTTATAGAAAATGTAGAAAAGGCAATATGGAAAAAAAATATCCGCATCCAATTCAATCCAAAACAAACCTCATCATGAATTCGTCTAATGAAGCATTATATTTCTATCAGAATGGCAATCCGAAAATTAAAAAAAATGGCCCATGAAATGATATTTTATTTTTCTTCATCTCCAATACACATACTTATGAGTATATACATTTCTTCAGAAAAGACAAATTCATGCTCATCAACAAATCCTAATTTCTAATTTATCTACCTGAGTTTCTAATAATCATAATCGAGCAAAAATTTGTTTAAAGTAGGGGGAAAAGAACGCATTTCCCATTTCTTTCTTTCTTTCTCAGTCGTGTTGTCTGTAATATTGGCCAGTATTTAATTCTCTGCTGTTGGTGATGATTCATCTCTGCCAGTGAATGTAACTGGAAACCGAGTTTAAAGCAAAACTACATAATCTTACAGAAGCGTCTCTCTCTCACTCTCTCTCTCTCTCTCTCTCTCTCTCTCTCTCTCTCCCTTTTTTTCGTTTTTTTTTGTGCCTTTTTAATTAATTTTATTATTAAAGCGAAAGCGGAATGTGGACCACACGGCATGTATCTTGGCTCGTTTTAACATTAATAACGCGTGTAACGCTATAACGTGTGTACAGCGTGTCTGTACATACTGAATTTTCAAGTAAGTAATTGACAATATTGCAATATTAGAGCTATTTCACAATCAGAAGGACGTCTATAAATAAGAATTATTCTAATTTTAACTAAATATTTGACTATATATTTGCGTTGAAATGTTTCCATTATTTGGATACCTACAAAAGTTTTTCCCACTGAATTAACATTACAGCTTAGCTAAGAATATAAATGTAAAGACTTCTATATCCTTAACTCTACAAATATCCAGACCATAACTTTCAATAGATTTTAACATATCAGGAACTGGATTTATGTCCTTTCGAATCCGAAATTATTAGAAAACTTATTATAACGGCAATACGACTTTTTATGGACATTTGAGCATACATTCTCCAAGTTAAGATTTTTTCATGAAGCAGCCACATTTCCATTTCCTCAATTCTTATTATGTCCCATATAAAAAGAATTTGGATCATGCAGTAAGGATAGGTAATGGTATTGGGTATTGAGAATATATATTTTCATAATAATCCAATATAAACGAATCTCTTCAGCCATATCCCTCTTAGAAAAAGGGCTTCTTTTCATATCAATAACGGATTCTAAGTACATCCATTTACGAGTGGGTGAATCCATCGAGTATTTATTGTACATATGTTTGTGTATGTTGTGTGCATAGATGTGTGCGTATATTTTTAAAAGGCAGGTGGGTGGGGGGATGAATGCTTCAACTTCAACTACGCAAAAGTTTCCACGAATGAAACCCGACACCGATAGCTCTCAGCTCGAGTTCGACTGGATCCCAAACAACCAAAACCAATATGAAGTTCTTCGGCACAGAAATGAAGAAAATTTTTCTCTCCTTTCTTTTAATCCTTTCTTCCAATCCTCCTCAATATATTTTTTCCTAATCCATTAAAATGTAGTCGTTTTTTTTTTAAAAAAAAGACAAAACTTTAATTAAAATCTCTGGAAGTTAATTAAATGAAGTCCTTATTCACGTGAAATGCCTATTTAAATGATTTTGCCGGTCTAAAGATATTTTTTAAAATAAAATTTTAATAAGTGTTTACAAACGCATTTCTCAAAAAGCAAATCAAAACAAACAAGTTGTTTATTGGGCTTAAAAAAAAAGACCAACTACAATTATAACAGATGTACGCTGAAATGAAGGTTTATTAAACCTAGGAAATAACAACGTAAAATTTTACTACTGTTCTCCTTTTTTCCCCCTTCTTATTTCAATGCATTTTCATTGTTCAGGGGAGCCAGGTTTGAAATTACCAACAGGTTATATTCATCGATTTCCTCCTACAATTAATGACCACCCCCCTCGAGGTCACGGGATCCTCCACAAATAAATCAACTTATTTTATACTTTTTTTTCCAAAGAAGAACCCATTTTTACAAACACGTTTGCTTTAAGTCTTCTCGCTCCCAAGAAAATCGTATTGTTTACTTGTAAAGATAATAAAAAAAATTACATACAATGATGTTAAAATTTTTTTTAATTGTTTGCCCATTCTTTTTTTATTTTTCAAATGACCCAAACAAACAATAAAAAAATTATATGCTAATAAAATTTTTACTCACGTTTCTGAAATGTGATAAGTAATTAATGTCGATGACTCAACTCGATCTCTCATAATTTAAATAGAAAGAGAGAGAGAACGAGAGACAACAAATGGTCCAAATTATTCAAGAACATCGTTGGACTTTTCCTCTCTCTAAAGACAGTAAAGTCCTACAAAAAAGATATCAATAATCCATTATATAACAACAAGCTATTAATAATAATAGCAAGTTAATTAAAATCGAAGATGAGAACCAAATCGGGGCTAAAGCCCTCAGCACGCCCAAATGTACTCTCTACGTTTCAAGATTGAAAGAGGAGAAACGCACATGAGAACTCTAAAGATATAACATTTTAAAATCTAACATTACTGATTAAATTATTTGATGTGCTCCACAGATTACGGTATGCAATCATAAAGCGTACAAAGTCAATAAAAAAGACTTTTCGTGCATACTTAAAAAGAGGACAAGATTTTTTTTTTTAACAATATAACTTTCATTGATTTCTTTTTCAGAGACAATGAATTCTTATTAAATATTAAATTACATCTTCGTGGTCTACGGTTATTTTTATTACTCTTTTGAGAATACATTCGAGGTTTTCTATGAACATGAATTTCTCGATTCTTGTGATTCTAACGAGATTGATTTTACAGAAAACCATCTCGAGAACGTCAAGAATGTTTATAAGGAAATCATCAATTATTTATATTTAAGATAAATGCTGTTAGGATTCTGCAAGATTATTAGTAATAACGTATAAAAAATTATCCTGTTCAAAAACCAAAGTTTTACAAATTCGCTTAAACAATCGCTCGCCTCTACCGAATGAACAGAAAGTTATTTTGCTGTAATAATTTTGCAATTATAACAAATTTACAACATATGTATCTCAAGAGATAACTGAATTCTATAATCTACTTCTTTATGTTTTCCTATACCCGAATACTTGGCTACAGAGCGTAAGAAGGCTTCTTCTATTTGCACAAATCTCTCTACATACTCTTTGCTTACTTTTAACTCGAATTAAGAATGATTAAGAAGTGATTAAGAATGAATCAAATTTATAAAAAAAAAAGCAAACAATTCCTCAATACTAAATTTCATTCTCAATTTTACATAAGAAAACGGATTTCATGAATGGTACCCCCCTCTTTAAAAGAAGTGCAAAAATCCTATTATTATGTTTTCACGATTTTTAATTCGGGATGGTACCTGTGAGGAGGAAGCGGTTACGTTTATTATTCCATTTAGAATTTATTGCTCAAATAAATCTGCGAAGTTAACGAGTCATGATTTTAGTTATAGTCGATATATAATATGTCGTAAAAGGATTGCCTCGAGGCGATTCTCCTGGCAAGCTTTTGTTGAGTTTTAATGCTGTTAAAAATACACAGTGCCCCTCGTAAAATGGATTATAAAACCACCAATTATTATTCGGAGAAATATATTTCAGGCGTAGCTTAGAAATCGCATTTTATCTCGAACGCCCTCTCACTATGGTTGGTGAATAGTTTTTTCCTTTGGAGAACGGTTATTGATTCCAGTTCTAATTATTCGACTTAATGAGGATAGACTTCTGTGAAATATGTCATCAATAAATTTTCCAGAACGCCCTTCTCTATTGAAGACAATAGAAAAGAAAATTAAAAAAAAGAGTCCACTTAAGAGTCTTTACAGCAATACCTCCATTGAGTATATAAATAAAAAATAAAATTTAAAAAAAAATAAATCTCGTGAAGAAAAAGATGATAAGAAACATTTTCTTATTTAAATTGTTCAAATTTTTGAACAGTTATAAAGTCATTAAAGATAAACTGATTTCTATTTGTCAATCTTTAACAAGTACTTAAACATATATTTGAAATCATGTTTCTTGGTTTTTAAAGAATCAGTAAAATAAACGATTTAACCAAAGAAATCGAAATGAATTTCGCAAAACTGTGAGGTTCAGGGAAAGCACGAATAGACTTCATATTTTAAATGTCTTATATTGCGAATTTAGAACTTTACAACCGAAAAAGCAGAGCTCATTTAATTAACGGTAGATATTTCACATAAGGCGGATGTCAAAGCGAAATCCCAACTCTTCTCGTATGTTCATTCGATCTAAGCCATCGCCGGCTCATTCACTCCATAGAGATCAATATGACCAGGAAGCGGCTCTGTATATGACGACCAGATGACTCTGTAAATCAACTCTCAGGTAGAAACGATCGTTCTTAGCTTGAAGTGAAATTAAATTTCAACAACACAAATCAAAGACAACAGGGAATATAGGTCTCACACAGAAAATTATCTAATAGTTAAAATTACACTGGTGTCCATAAACTAAGGCTGTTCTCTAGGTCGTTTAAACATAATTCAATCATTAAACGCATAGGTGGCTGCGGACGGAACAACATAAAAAGTGCATGGACACGCCTGACACAAAAATTTGAAGCAGCCCCTCCCCCTCTAGTTCGTAAACTGTAGGTGACGTTTAGTGCGCTGTGTGCCCCCCCCCCCCCACAGAAACGTGCTGGCATGCTCAAAACCAAGGTATCCAACAATGGTTAAGGGATGGCAATGACGTTCGCAGGTCCTGCGGTGTTCGCGGAGATGATATTCTTCGTGCCGCAACACGTCTTCCAAGAGCGTCCCATGTGTGTTCGATGGGGTTTAAGTCCGAGGATGTCCTCATTTTCGTAACCGAAGCAGACCTTTCAATTTTGATGAATCCAATGAATAGGAAGTGGTAGATGGCCTATCCCATGGTGCACTTTTCATCATCCCAAATATGTAAATTAGGACACATTCAAATCTTATCTTCAAAACGACATTATCATCCATGTAGAGGAAATCTGGACTTACCGCAGCCCTGAAGAGACGAACATGTTGTCGCAGGATATTATCCCAGTTATGGCCCTCTGTTGAAGACTTGTAGCGGTGTACGGGGACCCACACAATCAGGCCGCCACAGCCAAAACTGTCATTTTCAGTTATGATGTGAACACGTCAAGAATCAGGCCGTACAGGGACTCATCCGAGAATATGACCTGATGCCACTGTCCTTATGTCCATGCTACAGTTCAGTGCACTAAGCCAAACGTCCCCTCCCCTCCCCCTCGGGTCAACTCGGCTGGAGTCTTCTGTATACCGTTTTCCTGGAAACATTAACCTTAGTGGCCTCCGATAACTCTCTGGCAATGTCCCTGGCTGTGCTTCGCCTGTTCCTACGGGCAGATAGAGAAAGGTAGCGGTCTTGTCTGGTCGTGGTGACCTTTTGACAACCCTGACTAAAGTGTCTGTGGGTGCTTCTATCCTGTCGGAACCGTATCCACAGTCTTAAAATGACGCTAGTTGACACCTTCAGCGACCGAGACACTCCAACCTGAGACTGGCCTGCTTCCAGTCGTCCATTTATTCGTCCTCTCATTCCACTTTCTAAATGGGCACGATGAGCCGTTAGCAACAAAATCAATGAGGTAAGTGTATTACGTCACCAGTGGTACTGTCACCTGTGCATTTAATGATGGATTAGTGTTTAGTGGCCTTACCAAGTTTGGTGCTGATCGGATGTGCGGAAGGGTCTCATTCTACAAATCCCATAATGTATAGACATCATGTATACTGGCTCTCAGCACACGTGTAGCAAACGATGAAATCCTGCTGCTCTCTCAGTACATTGCATTCTCACTCGATTCTAAAAATACACTCCAAGAAGTAAATTCTGTTTGGCCGATACTATAGTCTATATTATTATTTATTTTATGATAAATAAACTGTCCTCTTAGATAACGTAAACTTCACTTAAGGGAGTAGCTCGGGGCAAGGAAAAGATGACACAAGCCGCATTACCTCTCTGGATGTCCAGAGAGTCTCTGGCGAAATAGAAGTTAAGATAATGTATATTTCCCTTGAATGTTTTTACACATTTACAAATAGAAAATAACGAAAGAAATTTCATTATTTTTCAATATACAAATAAAACTAGGTCAACAGTATTTAAAAAAAATACCTTAAATTTTAGAGCTAAAGCATTTCAAAGATTTGTTTACTACCGAAAACAGTAGCAGATCATTTTGTCACGTATTCATTCGTTCCTTACCATGATACACAAAACTTCACAGATAAAATGCAACACCATAAAAAACAAGCTTCGAATAAGACAAAATTTAGGATAGAGATAGAGAAGCAAGTTCTGAAAAAATGATTCTAATTTCAAACAATTACGCATGCCGGATGGCTGAGAGCATTAATTCGACGTCTAATCTTATCGCACGGATTCTCAACTGGATGTCTGGAGATTGCGCTGTTCATGGAATCACCTTACAAAACATGCCTGCTGACGTTTATGACGTCAGTGTCCTTTATGCTTACTAGAGCTATCGGCTAAGAGCATCTCAAACAATGAGTCTACATTGACGACTCAAAAATGATTAATTCAGTTATCACGCCGCCTCTTAACTCGCGCTCAGAAGCAAAATACGTCAAGAACACCAGCATATACCATGACGATAGCACTGCAAGCGTGCAGGACTATTGAGGACAGTGCTTGTAAAGGTCTACTTGTACGTAAGCTTAGCCAATATATGAAGAACTGTCTTCGTCGAAATTGAGCATCCAATAGACCCTCTATGCCAGCTGTGGATTTTGGAATCGCTATGATTTGACGTTGCATGTACGTTATGACATTCGTCTAAATGCTCCAGTCCCCGAAGAATTCACGTCTCGTTTCTCAGACCACCATCTCGAAGTTAGATTATTTCTTTCGTTTTTATCACTTTCCAATGATATTATTGGGAAATGGTAAAATGTTCCCAAATATGAATTGTGTCTAAAATTTAGAAACCTTGAAGCGTATCTGAAAGGTAAACTTAGTTTCGATAACAGATCACCAGATGCTTTATTTTCTTTATTGCAGCTGTGCTGGTGAAAAGCTATCTAACAAATTAAACGATGGAGGAAAAAAGTTTGATACATCCCTACATGTTTGAACACGAGTCCGATACACCTCCCAATGATGAAGAAAACGTCACCAGCGACGAAAATATAGATGACATTTCTTGATATATTTGTAGCAAGATTGGTAATGGTGCTAATGCGCTGCATGCATTCCTATAGATTCCGGTCTGAATATAGTGTTGCTCCTCTCCAGTATAAACTGCCGCGCCTGTATGATATTTTCTGTTTTATTAATTACTACCTAATATTTCGCCATATCATGAATTAGCAGCATAATTTAATGATATCCAACCATACTTTAATTACGGCTAGAGTTCCCAATCAATAAAGAAGGGCATAGCCAAGGGGGGGGGGGGGTAAGGGGGCTGCATTCCCTCTTAAGGGTCGAAATTGTGACGAAGGAACCATGTGTGAAATTGCTTTTTTTGTATTTTGCTTGACTAAATCTTGTAGGTATCGCGATATTTTATCTAAAGCTTACATAGGGTTGCAAAGCAGAAAATAGGTTGAAAATACTTTCACTCTTAATAGCATGCTTCTTCGGAAAATGAAAAAGGATCCCCCCCAAAAAAATTTTTTCATTTTGTTTTTCTTTTCATGACAAACTGGGAGCCCTATGCGAATGCATCATTCTACCATTTCAATTTATTTTTGAACATCCTTGCTATAAATAATAATTAGACACCAGTCAGAGCTCAATATGAGCTTCATTATAAATTTCCGATTTCTTAGTCATCTCCATCAAAAATTTAATTTTCCATTTTCTTTATGTAATAGACGAGTGGAGGGGACGGAGGAGCCGAATACATAAACCAATCTCTCTTTCTTCCTGTAATCATTTCTAGTTAACGAAGAGAGAGCGGTATGATCCGAAATTCATCAGGAAAGAGAAGGAGGGTAAAGAGAAAGAGAAGAGGAGAGGTAAAGAGAGGAGGGAGCCTTTTGTTAGTCTCATCGATCGTTAAATTGCTTCGGATAAGCGGATGGAAGGTGCAGTGAGAGAGGGGTGGAGAATGGTAGAGAGTCGAAGAGTAGAAGAAGGTCGGTGGCTCAGAGGTTTTTCGGTGTAATGGGATACTCAGCCGTTTGGATTCATTTCGCTGGTGGCACGTGGCTGCTCTCGGCTCGACGGGAAAGAGCCCTCGAAGCGCGGCGGCATGCGATGTAATATCAGCGGCGGTTGCGCACCAGACGATCGGCCTTGTCTTCGTCGCTCTCGACATTTGCCGGTGAAGAGCGGAAAAGCAGCAGAGAGTAATCATGTGATTCGATCTCTATCCCAAACGTTAATCTCTCTCATCCTCCTCTTTACCCCCTCTCCCCAAGCCGCTCCCCATAGCAAAAGGAATTTAATTTCGAATTGAAGAACTTGGTAGCATTTGCAATGGGAGAGAGAACAATGGAAAAGTACTCAAAATTTTTTTTGGTCCTTCCTTATACTTAGAGAGTGGATTACACTTGTAAGAGGCAGCCGACACAGCTATATAGCCATGGAAAGTAATTTTAATCAAAGAGAGGGAGAGATAGAAGCCTTATCCACAAAGAGGAATAAAACAAAAAAAATTAAAAAATTATTAATAAAATTTAATAAAATCATCAAACTGCTAGGATTCAAGAGTAAAGTGAGAATTCAGTTTATTACTGAATTTCCGATTGTAAAGTTCCATACAATAATGGAGCAGACAGTAAACAGGAACTCAGCCATGTCAGCAGTGGATTTCGGTCGTGGCACCCCGGCCATCACTCGACGCTCCAACTCGTCCCATAAATGTTCTATTCGGTTAAGGCCAAGACTCTGTGCAGGAAGCACCCGATTGCTCAAAATGTTCTTGCAGGCTTCAACCATATGCAAGGTTCCCAAGCATTGCCATGAAAACCGCCCTACACAATGACTCCACCTGGGGCGCTCCCCTGGCATTCGCCATACCCAAGCATAGCGTAGCGTGTTTCCTCATTCCAGAAAATATTTTTTCCTTCTTCGACAGCCCACATGTCGGCGTTCCAAACACCATTGGGGTCTGACAGAATTGTTGTTTGGCAAGATGTTTGGCTTGTATGAGGCTATACACCCGTGAATGCCAAATGCGTGCAGTTCCTTCTGCAAATTGTTATATGCATACTGACTTCTATTGCTGGACACACTGTATTCACAGCATTAGGGAAATGACAGACATTAAACAAATTTACAAATAACATATTTCTATAAAAATTATATATATTATACAATAAGTGCCGCTTATTGTAATTGCCTTGTTAAGTGATTTCTTGCGGTTTTTATGAAGCTCGTGCTTCAACATCCGTCGGTCGCATTCAGTGAGTTTTGGGGATCGTCGATCGCTTGTTCCGATGCTTGTAGTGTGCCATTTCTTCACGATATTAACAACAGTTGAATGGATCTGTGATAATTTTCGCGAATTTCATGCCTGAAATGTGGACACTACTCCTTTCTCAAAGTCATTAAGTTCCTTCGTTTAGCTATTTTCCACATACCACACCAACATTATAACAACCACATCACCTATTGTTGTGTGAGCATAGGTTCCAACGCGTAGGTAGAATTTCATATAAATCAGGAGCTGTCGATTCCATTACCGTATTTGATGTTACGTATATTTCTTTAAATTCTTTAAACCACCTCAATTTTACGAGTTAACTGAACAATTCGTCAATAGCCACTGTTGATAATACTTTTTTTTGATAATGAAAATTATCATTAAAACTTTCTAATTACTTTTGTACAAATGTCACTGCTGAGCCGTCTAACCGCGTCAGTGTGGTTCAATAAATAAGGTAACAAGACCTCTCATTGCGTAAATTTATTCAACTTGCACATGTAAGGGAATTGTGCCTAAAATAACATACTAAGGTAAAATAACATAGCTGATGTTTCTGGGCAATACTGCTGGGGAGAGCGTTTCTGAATTTGCTACGGACACTTCACCAGGCAACACTGCCTCAAGTGTAATGGCATCCACGTCGAATGAGAAGGAGAGATCGTAGATATCTTTTAAACATTCTACCCCCATCAGTCCTCGTAAAAGCATTTGTGGAAACCCGGAGCGAAATTAAGGGTAAGTAAAGCAACTATTTTTGTGTTCATTTACTACCAAAAGCGACCGGCGTGGCTTAGGCTAAATCTGATATAGAGCGCTTTGTTGACCTCCATGGGGTTCGGGTAAAATGACATACTTGTCACTCGGATAAAATGACATAGCTTGCATCCCCTTGATGTGTCATTCTATAACCGAGAACTAACAAAGTGGCTAGATAACCATCTAGGACAAGTTGTCACCCAATATCAAATCCGTGGAATATTTTCTGAAGCATATGGAAGGGCAGCAAGAATCCAAAACGCCGTCAAAGGATTTTCGAGCACTGGGATATGACCAACAAATCCAGATATCTTTTCTGATGACATTTTCTCTCCTGCGGAAACAACGAATAACCCAGTTCCTCCAGAAGCCAGAGAAGACAGCCAAACTTCTGAAGAAGCGACAACAAACAACCCAGCCCCTGAACTAGCAACACGTGACAGGCAAGCTGTAGGTCTAGAAGCACAACAACAAGCCTTTGTCACACCTCTTGAGTTAGCACCTCTGCCATCCAGTTCAGGGTGCAGATCTAAGACAACCAGAAAACGCAATCAAGAGGGAGAACAGGTGCTAACGGCAAGCCCAAATGAAACTTTTCAAAAAGTGGGCCCATGCTGACTGTGCAGGAAATTCGAAAAAAAAAAGAAATGTGGGGTAAAATGTCTTGAAATAAATCCTGGGTAAAATGACACATTGACAAGTTTTAAGAAATATTCAAAATCTCCTAAACTGCAAGTCTCAAAATTTACAGTCATTCTCATCGTAGCATTATAAGTTTTTCTACTACTATGTTTAAAAAACGCAAAACTAAACGCAGTTAATTGCGAAATTTCTTAAATTTTCCTTAGGGTATGTCATTTTAGGCACAATTCCCTTATTTAAAAAAAACTATGGCCTTTGTACAGATAATGTTTTTACATCTTCTCCAAGTTTATCTAAACATTGTTTCTACACAGAGGCATCTATGCTAATAATGATGAAGGCTTCAAGGATGTCAAAAGGCCTGAAGGCTTGCTGAACTCCCTCGTCAGTTGTGAATCGTCTGTCATCCAAGTCTGATTTAATGGTCCGAACAGATAAAAATCACTGATTGTCATCTGTACTGCGTCTATCGTGTTTCCAGTTACATCATGGTAGAGTATCCTAGACCACACATGTTTCCATGATATAATATGCCAATGTATATTTTATAATAAGTCGGCGTTATATTTCAGCTGGTGATGTGACACTTCAATCGCAGAATTCTTATCATATTACGCACTTAACTTTTGGCCAGGTTTTTATAAGCGCTGCCATCTTACAAGTGCTTTGGGAGTGCATGACTGATGTGAGTAGCCAATCAATGGCCATGCGACAAAGCAATGGTCAACCTGCTCCGCTCTGGCGGGGTATTTTAACGATATATGGAATATTTCACCCATGTGAGATTTTTATTGCCTTCTTTATTGAACCCCCTCGTAATATAAATCAAAATTACAGAGAGTTAAAGCCAATAAGGTTAATTAGTAATGATAATGTGAATTACTGAGGGACTACAAAGAATTGTGGAGCGAAATTCCAATGTAAAATGTAGGATACGCTTTGCTGCAGTGGAAACTTCAGTAATCTTATTAGAAGAACAGAAGATTTTAATTAATTATTTTACCTACACTTTCCATCAGGTGATTTTATAGTCTGTTTAAAGCAACCATTACATTTATGATAAAATGTATTTGCATGAGACGTGTCGGTTGCAGAGCAATTGGCCAGGTTCGTACATAGAACAGAATCGATGACGGAGGGGGGGGGGGTATTTCTTGAAGATACAAGTCAGAAAAAAATATCTACTCATCTCAACCTTCTTCAAATTTAAGGATTTTGAAGATGTTTATTAACCATGAAGAATTTTGAAAATTTTAAATATTCATCTAAGAAGCGTTATTGAAAAGACATGAAAATACACTAAGTTTTATGAAACATTATAAATATTCAAAGTGTCAGCATTTCCTGAGGTACCAACTCCACTGCTTCGGAGATGCGTTGTTTCAGGTCGTCCAACGATTTTGACAGGAGTTTAGATAAACTTTGTCATTGATGCAACATTGGGAGAACGGTAGGATATGATTCAGATATCGTCTGGACAAAGCTGGACTATAGTCGTTTTCCTCATTCTGACGAACTGACAAATAAAGAGGAGTGGAGTATCAGAGTAAGAATTTTCTTGATTGTAATGTTACACTTCTAACTGTTGCACCTTGTTTGGCGAGGGTGTCAGCGACCTCATTACCAACTATACCTTTGTTTCCCGGTACCATTCAAACGTTACGTTGTTGTGGAGAGCCAGGTCTTGCAACGATTAATTTAGATGTTACCTGGGTAGTTTTTGATGGCCTTAAAGGCCGCCTGATTGTCACAGAGTATGAAGATCTTCTTACCTACATAAGATCTGTCAATACTATCTGCAAGCAATTAATGATGGCAACATCTCCGCTTGGAAGACCGTGACCCAACAACCCAATCACCGATAGAGGAGGGTCTTGGGATTACCACAGTAAACTCTCTTGATTTCCCTATTTCGGATGAGATAGAGGCCTCACAGCTTACGCTAGACTTGCAACCGCGTAAATTCACTTTTAGCTCGGCACCATACCCAACCGAGCAGGCTCCCATAACCGTTACTCCAAAAATCTATCCTTCAGAATAACGACGAATTTACTTTTCAAATCTTTGATCATACATACCAGGATTTGTTCTTTTTTAATTAATGTGCTCAACAAGTTTAATCGAGTGATTAATTATAACAATCGATGTAAACAAGTCTCTTGTTTATGTAACCCCAATCAATAATGAATAGGAGTTACACGATCGCATTATCAACAGCTGCGAAATTATATAAAATATTTGAGCGTGTTCGAGTTAACATGGTTAAACGGATGGAAGCGCATGTTTTAGTTAGCAGTGGTCATTTTCAACAACTTTTATTAATAAAGTTTTTTCCTTTTATGCCATTTCATTTTTCTGAGTCACGATTATTCACTGCGTCCGAACTCATAAAAGGTGCATTTTTGAACTAACCTTTATTGTAACTTTTTTATCCAATCCCTGACTTTGGCCAACAATTTCAGGACCACCCTGGAAATAACTGGTTTCTGAGCAGCACAAGAAAATCAGTCTTCGATAATTAAGAACGACTTCTTTGAAAAAAGAGGACTGGGAAAAAGTCATTGTAGGAGGAATCACATTACACCATGTTTGTAGTTATGGTTGGCAGAGTTTATAGTGGGAGCGTCATGAATCAATTGAACCGGATTTCCTAGTGTGTACAGTTTAAGAATCTGGAAATGGTATCATAAATTCAGGTATCATGATCTAGAACCGGTTTTGGTTGTATGGAATTAGCCCTGTTATATCGCTAGACGATCATGTGAAGTTTACCTAATATTTTAAATAAATCAGCTGCATCCTGGTTACATACGACATTCATCCATCCTATTAGGACTTTATGGTGATTACAGTAATCATAATCCGAGTTGTGATTAAATTTTCCTAAATGTTTTAGATCAGAATGTCGATTCACCACCCTTGATTCTTCCGTTCTACGTCGAACTCGTTGTACATGCAGCTCTCTTTTCCCCCAAGTTTCATCTGCATTTCGATAAGTATGAATTAATATGTAACTTTCGATCGATTATTAAAAAGCAGAACACAGTATACATGTTGGTTTGAAGAGTCGACTATGCTTTGTTATCGGTTATGTCGTAAACTGTCCCCCGAGACCGACTTATCATGAAAACTGATCCAGTATTTTGATTCACAATTGTCTTTAAAGAAAACAAAGCTACATCAAGATGTTTGTTCCACTCCATAGGGCGATCAATGCACAAAGTTCTAATTATTTCTACCAAGGTTTTACGCTAAAAATAATAAACTTTTCTTACGAACATATTTTTATTCAGACTCCCAATTCTTAAGACTTGAACCTTAAAATTTGAGACATTTTCACAGCATCAATGTTATGAATGTAAGAGGAGAAGAAAGGGTTTGATTGTTGGCAGAGGAAGGGAGGAGTTGCCGTGCGTCTGGAAGGTCCTACACTGTTCAATTGTTCCAATTTGGAACTTCCAAACACACAAACAAACACATTCACAAATTTTCGCCAATCGTCTGAACGTTTGTTAGAGAGCTGAAAGGTTTGCATCTTCATGAAAATATTATTGCTTTATCACCATATCAATTTTCATGGCAACACTGTTTTGCGCAAGATATTGACATTAACACAGATTATAGTCAAAATGTATAGGGGTTTTTTAGAAATCTACTGTGCTTTTTACCAAATAATTAAGTATAAGAAGAAACAAGCACACAAACAAATTTTCTTCTCTTTTATATAGATAACACTGGGGAACAAAATTAAACTTTATTTTTCTGTCAAAAAATAAAGAAACAGATCTTAATAGAATTTTCATACATAAATTCAAATAAAAATATTTTTCCTCCATCACATTTTGTTTTTTTGGGGTTTTTTTTGTTGTTGCTGTTGTTTTTTTTTGTGACACCTAGGTAAACTTTGAAAGAAATATAAAATTTTCTTGCCAGCAAATTTACTATAGTTTACCAAAATGTCATAGTTTTTATTGTCTTGCTGTGTTTGGCATCAGGAACATCCCTATTTAGTGTCCAACAATAATCAGCAAGCATTCTTGCACTCCACCATCCCTGGTTCCTGTTTTTCCATGATTTTGTGCCCTACCCTCTGTTAAAAAACATTTAACACATTGTTTTATGTACATTGAGTTATCACTAAAAATATCTCGAATTTCGCAAAAGCAACACTTAAAAATGTGTTACCATACAAAAACTGTGGGTGATAGAAAAATTCTGATAACATTTTTGACTTTAGCTTATTTAATTACGTTAAAAACAAACTTTGTATAATCATCATTACACAACTTAAATTAAAAGCAAATATTTGGCATACAAAGATACTGATTCCTCGGCAGAATTTAAATTGCGGTCATAAAGGTGATTCGCTAGGTAGTTAACAGATAATTTACGATTGTTAACATTGAATATACAGTTATTTTTATATTAAAATCAAATTAAACTATAGTGAAATACTTTCCTTATATGGATGGTTAACGGACCTAGTGAATTAGAATGAGAATTTACAATTTGCTTTAGGAATGATGATGTACACATTCTAAAAGTTACAGTTTTCTTAAGTTGTTAATTAAAGACAGGAGATAATTAACATTTATAATAATGCTTACAACAAATTATTTTATTAACAATAATCGAACTTTTATTTTTTGAAAAGAGCGGTGAAAATTCTTACAAAGACAGATACGACGAGTTAGTATAAGATTCGGAGAATGAGAGGAGTGGAAGAGATCGTCTGTCGAAAGCAATTTCTGGGTTCCCTTTGGGTTTTATTAATCCGTCATTCGGAGGGGGATTAGGTTTCGCTTGTGGTGAATTCGATTAGTGTCAGAACAAAACCTGTTTTGTGATTGAAACAGAGCAAAAGAGAGAGAGAGGGAGAGGACATCGTCAACGTTATTACATGTGTCCCAATCATCTTCATTACAGAAAGCTTAAATAAATTCTTCCGGTGCATTCATATTTCCTAAGGTTGTTTCACATGATATCTTTTTCTTATATCACGATTTTTTTTTAACATTTATATTGACGACCGTTGGTTGTTATCTTTTCTCGGACTACGCGTTTTTACCTACGTCATCCTTGTTTTCAGTTAAGCAAATTTCTGAAGTAGAGTATAAAAACTGTTTAAATTCACCTTTTGGTCTTTTTAACTCATCCTACCAAATTTTAAGCTTGCCTGATCGAATGATTGCTTTTAATTATATTTTCTTTCATTAACTCGGTTTGCATCAATGGCCCTGCGGATCGGTTTCACAGTTGCTAAAATTTGAATATGTAGAGTAGTTTTAATTTCGTGCATTTTTAGTAATTCCTTCCAATTCTTTTCATAGCTTGTAGAGTGAGCAAATCTTTTCTTACTTCTATTCGTGCCCCTTAAACTAATGAACTTCGACTTCGCCTGAACGCTCACAAACAACACCGTGAACGATCAAAGCTCGGACAAATCTTCCGATAATGTATGATTTTTTTTTCCCAGAATTTCATACGAATTTTTTTCTCGAGATACTCTGTATCCATATAATGATCGCGTGATTGCGCCCATTCGATGTTCCATCTCACTTTTCCTTATTTTAGCTGCAATTTTATCAATTACAGCTACATTAGAGGAAGCTCTGAGCAGCAGGAAATGTATTAGTTTCTTGTGAAAGCACTCTTGAAAGGAGACAGCATTAAGAATTGCTGTAATTTAATAATAATAAATAGTATACCTTGCTTTTTTTAAAATTTTACGAGGCCTTTCCCAAATTTAATTGTAGATAAAGGCAAAGATTTGTCATATATATTAAGATAAAGAAGCCCCTCGTGCGTAATTGTTCATGAGTATTATTGACATAGATTTATTCGCATTATATATTATCAAAAAAGGATTTTATAAAATCGCTAAAAACAGGTTGCAATGACAAGCGTATACATTTTGTCAACTAAGAATTGTTACGTAATGCGACTGGTAAAAATGTTAAAGAACTGTTGATAAGAATTGCAATAATGATAAACTCAGCTCAATTCAGCTCTCAGATAAATCTATGAACACAGCCATAGAAGATTAGTTCTAGGAGACTCATAAAATAAGCAAAAAATATTTTTTTCCTTAGAACGATGAAAGTTTATGCGGTCTCTTTAACCTGTGCGTCCTATGTTTAAGTATGCACCTGTGTTCATACTTATAATACGAATTAAAACAATATATGACGGAGAAAAAGGTTAATAAAAAAAACAATGAGAATGCGCAAACCTGCATTACCGAAACAACGAAGTTCATTACTGAAATCTGCGTTTGTCTGTGAGTGTCCACAAAAAATTTTCGATTTTTGAAATTCTAACATCGGATTCTTAAAAAAAATCATCAAAACGTAGAATCGAGCCCTGTGCCTCTTGTCTTCATCGATAAAATTGAGTTGAAAATCAATTTCCATGAATTTTTAATGTGGGTAGTCTCCTTTTAATGGGGAAAATCGTAAAATTAAAATTTAATAAAAACAAAAAAATAAAGTCACCAATCTTGAAAAACGATGGAAGAAACTTGTGAGATGGAAGAAAACTTAAACGATGTAGTCCTTTGAAGATGTTGTTGATTGTAGAAATAAACTTAGTCTATTGAGGATGTAGATGAAGTCTTGTGAAGATAGTAAAAAACGATAATCTTGAAGGAAGTGTTGGTGACTTTATTTTTTTGTTTTTATTAAATTTTAATTTTACGATTTTCCCCATTAAAAGGAGACTACCCACATTTAAATTTAAAATTAATCATTTAAACTCTTTAGATCAATAATAATTTCCATGAACATTTACGTTTTAGTGCTCTATGCCCTTTCCAGGATTTAAGATAAAAGTTCATGCCCTTTATATTTTGTATCAATTTTATCAATAAAGACGAAGAGACGGAGGGTCGGTCTTTGAGATATTCCTATTCTACTTTCTGATGGTTTTTAAGAATCTAAAATCAGAATTTCAAAAATTTTTTGAGGATACACACAGAACTTGAAAAGGTCTTCAACGACTTTTATATATTTTGAAAAGCCGAAGCTAGTTTTATTTCATTACAATTCTACTGTATGAAATGACAGTTCATGATATGTTAATTAATTGTCAGTAACTGATTAAATATTAATTTAAGCAACCGTATGCGTAAAAATAGTTAAAGATCTATGATCTTTAAAAATTGATAAATTTGAGATTAACATTAAACCTCAAACACTCATTGATTTCTCAATAGGAGGAACTTTTTTAAGAGAAACTTTTAGGAAAACAGGGCCAAATAACATAGAAATCAGTTTGCTTCCTTAGAGACTTAATAAACCAGATAATTTCATAACTTGTAAGCTAATTCATGTTTATCATAAAATTTCATTGAATTCCTAATATTATTTTATCATAGTTTTCAAATCTTTTAATGCATTATTTGATGTATTTAAGAGACGAATTTGTAAGCTTAAGGCCTAATAAAAATGGAAAAGGTCTTTGCTCCCTATTTTCGTCAATCCTTTATAATGCAGGCCTTGACAAAAAATGGGGTTAAACTTCATTTAAATAAAAAAAAAATCGGACAGTTCAATTGAGATTTACCCGGTGGTCCTGTCAAGGGGTTTCAGATGGGAATCCACAGACTAGGAAAAAGGGGGAGAACAAATCACTCCCACATGAACAGAAAAGAAAGGGATAAAAAAAAACTTGAGAAATGAAAGAGTGGAATTTGGGAAGGTGCTTCTTTACTCTTTCTTGATATGCTAAACACAGGGGAGGGTCTTCCTTTATTTACATGTTAATCGCTCAGCAACATGTAAAATGGCTCTTAGATTTCGGGGACAATAGATGAAAGGATGATGGACAGAGGAGAGAGAAGTATGAAAGAGAATTCGAAAAATTTTTTTCTCGGATTTAAAATCAATTCGTTACAGCTTCAGGCATATGGTATTCTGTCTGTCATCTTATTATCGGCAACAGATAATGCATTTGTATAAATTGGACGAATCTCGTTGTTGTTAATGAAATCTCATTTCCTATTCTCCTTATATTTACATAATAACCCTTTCTAATTTTTTTTCGCCGCGTATTTTTATTCATTTATGCAAATTCTATTGAAGAAGTATTTTGCCGTAATAAAATAGTCTCCACTTCTAGTATTTATAATTGCGGCTTCCTGAGGAAATTATATTTTCATATTAATCAGCTAAACAATCATAAATACACTGTCAAGAAAACTTAGAATAATGCAATAACTTTTTATTGAGATGATTGTTTAGAATCTCAATTTTTTTAAGTTAATAAACGCAAATAAATAAGCTCACTTAAACGTGTAAAGAAATTATAAAATCAATATTTAAATAATTAAAAATATTTTAGAAACAATAACGTGTCCTTCCTTTCTTCTTCACAACCTCTATCATTTTGTCAGGCATCGTATCGATCAGTTTTTTTAAAAATCTTCATTAAGTATTTTGTCCCAAGTACTCAGGATTGCGACTTCAAATTTTTTACATGATGGTATTGTTTATTTTAGCCATATATTATCTTAACAATCATTCCATGGTAGATACCGAAACGTGTACTGGACCATTGACTTGCTGATATTGTCTGTTTGGGCCATATATGAATCTTCCAAAAGAAATTAAATGCTCGTACATAGTTTTTGATATTTTTCCGTCCACAAAAAATGATGTCAGCCTAGCCTCCTGCTCCGAAACCTACCCAGACCATCAGTCCACTGTTGTCTACTGAGTTTTGTCTTCGGTTGATTTGTAAATCATGCCAATATGAAGAATATCCGTCAGGACCATCAACATTTCGTTTTCATTTTTTAAACTTTTTATCGGTATTTGAAAAGCTTTAATTCAAGCTTTTCCAGGGACACAGATGACACTGTGTTTGCAATTCACGTACAATTTCACGAGTTAACATTTGTTCACGAGAAAGAAGAACATGAATTCGCCTTTAGTCCCTGGGTGTTGGTGTCGCCCTGGTCATTTTTTTTTATTCCTTATTTATCACCTTTTTTTTGATGAGATTTTGAACAACAGTTTGAGAACTTTTATTTCAACAGCAATTTGTCCTGCTGATTTTCTTTTGCCATGAATAAAACATTTTTCTTATTTCTTTCTCTGTTGTTAACTTTTTTGCGAGGCATGATGTACAGAGGACTTTCTTGCAACGATAAATGATTAGAAATACCCATTACCTCCTATTTAATAGATTTTTAAAAGAAATTTGCTTATTAAAGTTGCAATTTTATTTAAATCTAAAGTTTTCTAGCTGCTCTAATTTCTCTAATACATGGAAAGTGAACTTTTTGTTAATTAAAAAAAAAATACTCAAAATTTGTGAGTTGTTTAAACGTTACCAGCATTTATTTTTGTTTATCAACTTAAGAAAAAATTGAGATACTAATAATCAGCATTATTCTAAGTGAATGTTAATCTTTTCATGACAGAGTGTATAGTTCAATACAAATTTTGCTAATTTTATTTTATTTATATCGTACTCACGGCAAAGGAGTGATGGGCACGAACGAATTTAAATAATTTGTGCATCTCATTCAAACATTGTTAATCGCATTTACATTACTTCACTTGCATACACAGGAAGTAAAGTATTCCATTACGTAGCACGTATCGTGAAGGAGCAAAAGATAAGAAATTTTATCGATAAACATGTTGCTTTCTATATATATCACTGCTTTTCTCCATTACACACACGAATACTTCATCGCTTACTGTCTTATCTTTATGTAAGACATCCCCATAAATCCCTATTAACGTGGCGTTTAATACGCTTAATCTCCTCTTGAGCACAACTTCACCATAGACAGTCTTATCTTTTTTTTTTTTTAATCCCGTGATCATCTGTTATCCTTCTTAGATGTGAAAGGAAGGAAGGAAGGAAGGAAGGAAGGAAGGAAGGGGAAGGAGGAGAGGAAGGGGAGTGTTAAAAAAAGATTCTCGCTCCCACCACCTGGTGGGTGCTAAACGAGTTTACGTGTTGAGCTCGACCCCGCGTTCAATGCGCCCATGGTGAATGGCATTCGGAGCCGCGAACTCTGCTGTCAACCCTTTGCCATTGTCTGGTACAATTACCCGAAAGCAAAGGAGGATGCAACCCGAGCTACTCCAAAGAGGAGGAGACTGCTTCCAGTTTGGCCATAGGTCTCAATCCCCCTCGGAGCGTTTACAACTCACTCTTTGACCGCCCCCTTGTGTGACAGACGGTCCCAAGATCCCACCCTCCCCTTGCAAAAGTCCCTTCTCACCTCGTCATCCTTGTGTCCCACACACATGTAACACGACTCGGGTCACATCGCCTTTACCTCCTTCAAAATGTGTGTACAACGGGGGCTTAAACCATCCGTTGAGCTTAATATGTTTTCACAAGAATTTCGAGCCTCCTTCAAGAATACCGTTCGCTTTTTGAAACCGGCTCAAAAGATGTAGGTCACCGACGAAATATCTAAACATTTATATCGTCGCCGATTCCAAAAGGCTCTATTTTTACCCGTTGTTTCCAATTTTGTAGAAAGGCGTTGGTTTTCGTTGCGTCTCGGGTGAAGGAAGAGATATCGGCCTTTCCCAAGTTCACACCCTTCTATGCTAAAGTGAAGTGTTCGAACACATTTAGTTTATACTCAAATTGCATATCTTTAAATAAAAATAATTAGAGTTTTTAATAATAAATAAGTTTAAAGCATACATTTGCTTATCAATATAGAATAAAAATATTTAAAAGAAAGGAAAATAATTTATAATAAAAGTCCATATATTTAATAAAAAATTTTTAATGAATTCCTGATGGAAAACTTCAGATTATAAAAATCATCAAGGTATCTATCAAAACATTTTTTTATAATATTTACTAAAATACTAAGCAGTTCTGAGCAGTATCAGTAGTTGCTAATGAATTGACATGATCTCGATTTATAACTATTAAAATGTCTAAACCACTGTTATACAGTTTCGGAAATGAAATGGGCCATTTCTTAATGAATTTTGCATGCTGAATTCAAATATAACAATAAAATTTGTCAATTGTCTCTAGTTTTCATGCAAACGGAAAGTTTGCGTTTTTCAATTATGGGTAATAAATACAAAATGCGCCGAAACTTAATAGTTATATACAGATCCACATCTTTCCATAAAGATAAATAATATATGCATAGACTAATATATTGTATATGTTTATCAAGCAAAACCAAATTAGTAAATAAACATCAAAACGCTTAAAAGTTTAAATTTCGCACTAGGTTGTCTTCAATTTGTGCCGCTTTGGTTCCTCTTGGCTTTTCTCCTGTATTTAAGGAGTTGCATCATACTTTTTATTTGCCTTACTTCATTAGGTGATTGCTTATATCACGGAAACTGGAGCCAATCATCATTTTTAAATGTCATTTTCGTTTTAGCACCCCAAATTATGTAAGATCAGCTGTTTTCATGACCGCAACTTTTTACCTGTACAACAGCGTTTTTTGAACCAGGTTTCATTCAATTACTTTCCTTTCTTTTAAATATGTTTATGTTTATTCTTAAGAAGCTGTACAATTGGTTTAATTAACCCCTAGAATATTAAATAATGAAATTAATAAGGAAATAAAGAATTGAATATATTTGAATTCATCAGATTGCAGTAGTGAATTATTTGAACTGCACAACCTTGACTGGAGAAATTTTGAGAGATGGTATTGAAGACATTTCTTTTGATGTTAGATGAAATGTTCAAGAACTGTTTATAGATGTCATTTTCTTGTTGCCCAACTTTCTCATGCACATTTTTTTGGTGAAAAATCTCTGTAATTGATGGAGAACGGTCTATTCTCACCAAAAGCGTGCCCCCTTAATTTCTGCTCTGTAAGATGCTGCAGCATAGCAGTGAAAGATATAGCATTACTCTCTTACGTATTAGTGAAAGTTTGAAATGGTTAACATGCATAGTTATCAAAAAATATGAATTCAAAAAAAAAATACATGAGGTGGTCCTAACCGGGGCTATCACGGTGTTCCTAAAGCGATCGCCCGTAATTTTACAATTAATTATTCTCATCTTCGTGGAATTCTGTTGTAGGACTAAGATTTACATTACAAAGACTTTCTAAAAATATATGCCTTTATTTTTGTGTTTATCTAAGATGCCTTTGAAGTAATTGAGCACCTGATATTTCATTAAAAAAAAGTTTGAATTTGCTATTTATGACATTTCATGAAATTAGGGGACCCGGTTTTGGAGCATTTTTTTTGAAAAATTTTTTAAAAATATTGATTTTATACTGTTTTTAATAGTAAGACCTATAAAGTAACTTTGAAAAAATATGGAACACATACATAGTTAATGTTTTTTTACTTCGTTGTTTTGCCTGTACATGTCAAAAACAAAATAGTGGCCCGCTTTTGGTCGCTTCCCTCTATTTATCATATTTATAAAATTAAATAAAACTTTTTTCAGTGTACTTGAAAAATAATTATTAGATAATTTGATATGATCTTGTGTAAACAACATTTATCCACGTAAATATCAGACTACTTCAAAGATCAGTACATTATGAACCGCAATTTAATCTTCAAATCATGATATTCTGTTAATATATAATTATTAAAAATTTATCTTAAAAGATATTCAAATAAAACAGGAGAAAAACACTATAAAGATGGATTTCTTATAAACTTGCACTCCGTAAGATTAAAGCGATATTGTAATAGTCCTTGTTATAACATTATCGCAAGCTTGTAAAAATTAATTGATTACGCTGAAGACATTTATGGCGCGATCCGCTAGGTTGAACAATCAAGGATGCCGCATGCAGAAAGAAAGAATGCAATTAAGAATTTTTTCCAAGAAATTAAGCAGTCCTTGTTATAACAATTTTAAAACTATTTTAATTCTTGAAAAAACGTATTTCATTCTTATTTTGTACAAATTCATTTCACGCTATTATTCTTAAATGTAGGGCTTTCAATTTTTACCCCCTGTTATTTCTAATTGAAATGAAAATAAAAATTGCAAAGACATGAAAAATAGCTCCATCTTTCAAAATTGTTTTTATCGATTGATAATTTTTTCTGTTTGCTTCAACGTCAACAACATTTGCTTAAACATGAAGAAAGGAATGGAGAGAAAAGACAAAAAAGAATTCTTAAGCATAAATACAATACTCCAACCTCGCTCGTTTTTCCTACATTCACATCTAATTGGCTGATGAAGTAACGGAACTTGTCGCCATCCATATGCCGCATTCCAAGTATTCGTCACTTGCAGTAACTCCTGTGCCAATTTCCCTTATGTTTATATATCGTTAAGACAAAAGAATTCCTTTTCAGTTTCCTACGAAAGCACCATTTTCAATCATGGCATCTAAATGTTTGTTGTTTTTGTTTTTTTGTTTGTTTGTTTGTTTGTTTTTGTTTGTTTTGTTTTTTTGGTTTTTTTTTGCTTATCCAGTGTTCTTCAGTATTGGTTTTTAATCCAATTTTTTTAATTTTACAAACGTTTAAAAGTGTAATTAATTTTCTTAAAAACAAATAAAAATAAATTGTAATAGTGGAATGTACATTCGTACAGGCCTCCCTTAGAGCTCCCATTTTATCATGCAAAAAAATAACAAGGAAATATTTTTGTTGTTGTGTGTTGGAGAAGAGGGGATTGAGTATTTTTTAAAAAAAATCTTTTTTACTCAAAATTGGGTCATGAAGAAAAACAGTTTATTTACAAAAGTCATTCGTCTCTGAGAGGAATCCGTTCATGTCAAATTCATTGACTTTGGCTCAATGGAAGGAATGTTTCAGCCATTTCTTCAATTTTATAAAACCGATTTTTAATGAAAAATACGTCAATGCATAGTTTAAGAACCTTCTCAGTTTGTATTAATAACTCCAAAATGGCTCCTCTGAGTCAAACAAACCATTTACAAAAAAAAGTTGTCTTAATGGGAGGAGTCTATACATGTCAAATTTATTGAGTTTGAGTAAATTGAGATCGCTAGAATGAATGCTACAGCCATTTCTTCATTTTTAGAAAAAAATTATCTCTAAAAACGCTTAATCAATTGACAAAAAATACGTCAAGACACAATTTAAGGTACTCTCTAAGTATGTGTAATTTTTATTCGGTTCAGCTATTTGCCGTACGTACAGATAATTTTTTTTTTCAAAATTTCAACATATCTTTTCGAATCATGAGTTTTTAAGTCGATTTCAGAAAAATAAAATTGAGTTTGTGAAACGAACACACAGGCTTTGACTCTTAGTGAGTGGTAGGCCAAAAATACAGCTTAAGTATTTTCCGTTATTGGAATCCAAATTCCTCAATAATGAAGCTTAATGATAATCTCTCTTTAACGAGATCAGTAAAGAAGTAAAACCGACATTTAGCTAGATCGCTCCTTACTCGATTTTAATAATTCTTCAGAAAAGTGTCGAATTTTATTTAAGTTTTATTCAAAAGATCGCCCTTGATTTGAATTGTTCCCATATCTTCCATTATAACATTATTGGAGATACCTTAATTAATGCAAATTTATAGTTTGAAAAGACGTTTTGATACTTTTAATCCAACACTTTTGATACTCCAGCATCATTAAAAAATGTTTTTATTAATGTTACCAAAATTTCCAATTGCCTCTAATCAAAATTTTAATATTTACCTACATAAAACAAGATCCTGATCTGAAAACTAAGATATACAGTTTGCATTAAATGAATTAGGTTAAATCATGAATCAAATACATTAGCCTAATTCTTCATTAAAGAAATAACTTTTAAATCTAGGATTCCCTTCTTACTTACATTGGCTTAGAATTAGCCAAAGTGTTTTTGAGAGAAGTATCGTTACATTTAATGGAATTAGTAATTATTAAAGCACGAATTAATTTACTGTTTAATGACCACAAGGAGAGCATTTAAATTAATAGTGATTACAGTATGCAATATACAGTATCTGAACTTTGCTAAGTTATTCAGCGATCGTCGATTTACTAAGCTTTAAAAAAAAAGCTGTCGCTCCTTTTGAGTCAGCATTACAGTTAAATGAAATCAAATGCTGGGAACTCTACTGGGTGGCTTCGAGATTGGAGTTTAAAGGTGTCAGCCACACAAAATTTAAAGGGCGCCTCTTTTTTTTATTATTATTTATTTATTTGTATTAGTATGAGTGTACATGTGTATGCGAGAGGCGCCTTCGGGAACAGTTTGCCCGTTACTTCGACGACCGTGGATCCGGTTGCTCTCAAGACAATTGGTCGTAATATCTTTAAACTTGCTATCGTGAAAAGCGCATTGTTCTTCGATCAATTAACACGAAAATTTAATTACACCGGCACGAATACGGAAATAGATTCAGTTGAATTGAAAAAGTTTTTTTGACGCCTACGAATTTTCTTTCGACCTTTACTCGAATCAGTTTCATAACGAAATCCTCAGCTCTTATTATAATGTAAATGTATTAAACTTATTTAAATAGAACTAAAATCTATTAAATGATTATTAAAGATAATAACATCTAATGCCATGAAGTGTGAGGATAAAAACAAACAGTATTCGTGTAGTAGCTAAGGAGTAGTAATCTGGAACTACTTAATAATTTTTCAGATTAGATACAAAAATAATAACATATTATATTTTTATATCTTACAATAAAACAAATTTTTCATTCATAACGAAAAATGAGAATTGGTGATACCGAATACGCAAATCATTGTCATAAACCGAAATCCTTAAAATCGCCTTAATAATAAACTCCCATCAATATGCTTAATTTTTAACAATTTAGAACTTACTTTATTATATTCACTAAATACTTTCTATAAATAATAAAAGACTTACGATTAACCTTGTATTAACGAGCTATTATTACATAAGCAATTTCTCAATCGATTCTTCTTGTGGAAACGAAACTAAGAAAACTAGCTTTCTCCAGTTCATGTAATTCAATTACAAATTAATAATACAAATGTTAATTTCTGGTATCTCATTTTTCATTAACATTGACTTTGTTGTACTGAATGTTCTTAAACACTGCATGTTTATTAAAAAGCTATTAAAATTTTCATAGAAGCTTGCTGTTTTACATAAGGTTTCATGTTTAATTTTGCTAATCTAAACTTTTTTTTGATTATTCAGATAATAAAGTAGATTTATCTCTTTCTAAAACCTAAAATATTTCTTTTATGCAAGTTTAATTCCTAAGAAAGTTTCATTTTGGAGTTAGAAACGAGACGAGGAAGAAGGATTTGCCTTTGCATTGTCGAAAGAACTGAACAAGATTTTATCATTTTTAGGCAGATTTTACTTCATTTTCTAAATGAGTATCAAGTTTGTTTTTTTAAACAATAAAAACAGGTTAACAATAACAAAGAAACAAGTTGTTTTTTCGTTTTTAATTATGTTGCAGAAATGAGCAAATAATTATGATTCGTAGAAATTTCTAACCTCCGGGAAAGTTATTAGTAAACATTTATCTATAAATAATAATTATTATTTTTATTTATTTATGACGATGTGTGATTACCTTTATAGTTTTCCAAAAATTTTATTTTTTATATATATACACACGTATCGTATTTCACTTTAACAACATATAAAAGAAGAGTAAAAATCGAATTGTTAAAGTTTCAACATTATCGATCCACATAGATGTAAAATGGCAATAAATGTGAAATAATATTTTTACTTTTAAAAATGGAAGAATCTTATATAATGGATATTTTTTTCAGATACTGTTTAAAAAGTTTAATTTTAAGATGGTAAAATTTTACTACTTAATCATATATTTTTGAGATGTACTGATGCACTGGATCAACATCTTAAAAGCTGTAATTCAAGCAACAAGAAATGAAGCTTTAAGTGAAGCACCGCTATTCACTCTTAACTATTCATTATTAAATTTTAAAATCGTATAGGTAGAAAAGTCCTTGTTTGAAAAACTAAAAATAATCACCTGAACAGAAGTGTTGCCCTCTCATTAGAAGCCTAGTAATGTATGTAAATGACCATATCATTTTCTTAATTCGACACGTGTTTAATTATATTAAAGAGCAAATTACTATAATTGCCTTGTATTTGTCTCTTTACTAACAAGCTTGGAAGATCAAACAAAGCCTCGGTAGGCTTATCCCCTGCTAGAATAATGTGGATTTAATGGTTCTTTAACATGCTTGACACCGAAAGGTAAAAAGAGGAACAGAAAAATGTCTTCACCATTTTTCGTTTCTTAATTTAGTAATTTTATTATTAAGTTTTGGATGCTTATTTATCAACAATAAGTTATGCGACTACAAGAAATTGCTTCTAAGAAATTCTCTCAAAATTACATATTAAAATAGTATTTATAAGAATATAATTGGAAAACCATTGCTTTTCTGTTTTATGTAAGAAAACCTAACACTAACGGTTTAAAGGGTCTGTTTTATATTTTTTAATTCTCATCCATAATTTTTTTTACTTAATTGGGTTGCTTTTTGAGTTGATTTTTTTTAAATCAATTATTGGACTTTAAGACTTTAAATAAGAATTTGCCATCTAAATTGGATAATTTTTGAAGTTCTCTTAAATTAACGAGGAAGCAAAAATAATGAGTCTTTAAAAATGTCTACAAGAAAAAGAATTGCATATAATTAGAATTACAATATTACTGTGGACGATAAGAATCATTAAAATATAAATAGCAATAAAAATTCAAAAAAAAGCGGAGTCTAATAATATAATTATTTCTGAATTGATGAAGGAGAAAGACCTGGAAAATCACAACTTATGAAAAAACTGTTTAGGTTAAATTGATTAGAAGCTTTGTTGAAGCACATTCTTAAAGAAACTGTTGAGAAGAAGTTAATTGTTTGAAAAAATAAGTAAATTTATGGAGCTATTCAGATCAGTAAAAAAAAAATCAAAATTATTATAAATAATGTAGTCATGCTCATTTCCGTTAAAGAACCCAGTTAACTTTTTTTTACATTCTTATTTCTAAGTTTATTTTTAAGATTCTTATAGTTGAGAGGAATATTGTATTTAATGTAATTTTTAAATTAAGTATTTTAGTATCTTTCCTCAATTTGTTTCCAATTTTCAATTTGAAGTTATTACGCAACTAGGGCCGCGGCAGTTATGTTATAACTCTTCACTCCCGACTTTGGTTTCTATTCCGACTAGAACTTTTATTCCGATTCAATCTTCTGACTCTGATTATAGAATATGTCAAGTTGTATGGTATATAAGGCATGATACAAAAGGTTTTGGGCATAGAAGTATATTGAGAAAAATCTTGCTTAGACTCTACAATTGCACACTGTTATAAGCATAAACTGTACAATTGCATATTGTTATATGCATAGATTGTACAATTGCATATTGTTATAAGTACTTTGAGAAAAAACTTTTTGGTTATTTTTATAATCTCCTCACATTAATGGATCTTTTAACTGTACAATTTATACATTGGCCGGAAAAGAAAGGTAACGACAAAAAAAAATTGCGGGATAGCTTTATAAACCAGAGTTGAGTCGATTTTATCAATTCACTATTACTGTCGCGACTATCAGCAATCCTTATAGCAATTTATTTATTAACAATCTTCCACTTCATACAAGTTCACTTGACGGCTAAGTTCAGTGTAAAAGGCATGGTAAGGTTATCCAACTTCGAGTTCACGTTTGACACAACTTTTTTGTAAAATCTTTTAAAAATAAATATACACAAATGCATATACAAAACCGTATTAGAGTGCAGCCGGCAGATTTTTTGTTGAATTCCAAAGCCCTGGTGGAATTCCTAATAATAGTTTTTTAATAATATATTTCTAGAAATATTAAGAAAAACTAAATAACAATTACTTTTCAGGTGTTACTTAAAAGTTAATTTGAAAAAAAAGACACCTTTACTAGTTAATTATCCAATGACAGTAACCAAATTATCTAATACTGTTTCCGAAATGTAGCTACTAAATTCCTCTTAAAATTGACAGAAAATCTTAAGTTTTACACGAGGCTTTTAACATAGTTTTGAAATTTTTTTAAAACAATTCCGGTTCCGAATCTGATTCCGCAAGCTACGTTCATTCTACACACAGTGAAATTAGAAGACTTAATGCCTGCTCATCTATCATTGATATTTTAAAATATTCTTGTGCGAAATAAAATAACGTTTATTGAATCAATTATTTCTTAATACTCTTTAATAGATAAAATACAATAAGGAGTTGATCATTTTCAGAAATCGTAATGGTCCCCTTCTAACAAATTTTAATAAATCCCTTGCAGCAGATATATGCAGTCTTTTCGACTTCTAGACAAATACATTGTAGGCATTTTTGAGAATCCCTCTTACAAGAAATATTTGAAGAGCCACTGAATTTACTTAATCTTTAATCGTTTGAAAACGGCAAATGCTTTTGAAGCTCTTCAGTTTTAGAAACGAGACCAATTAACATGAGCATAGTAGGATGATTTCCAGAAGCTAAAGATAAAATTGCTGATGTTTGACCTGTTGATACCCATTCACGAAGAACACACGCGCGCTGCTCTTCAATTAATTCATTCTAAAAATCGCTGAGGGAAAGAAAATCGAATTATAAAACCGCTATAAATTTCTATAGAGATAACTATGTGGATTTGAACTCGGATGACTTTCAACTTGTATTTGAAAAACGCATCATTTTAGTTAAACTTCCTCTGACTAAATATTGAATTAACTGAACAGTTCCAGATAATTTTTATTAAGAGCAGTCGAATTTGGAATTGGACATTTAAAATCTGGTAAAAAATGGAGACAAAAGGATAAAATTTTTGCACGACTACACAACTTTATAATTACTATAAGTCCATTGTGTATTGCGTCTATGGGGTCGTCCATAAATTACCTAACGCTTGAGGGGGTGTTTTTGATAGCGTTACACAACGATACAGAGGGTAAGAGGGGGATGAAGTCTGGCATTAGGTAATCTTCTTTCTTGATAGACTTCATACTAAATTAACCTAGTTCATCACTAATTTAAACATCTGAGGTGTGGCGTAGGATAAACCCTCATTGATCATTTTTGAGTTATTCTATAAACATAAGATGAATCAGTTGCTTATTAAGTAGAGATGGTACGGTAAAAAAAAACTCGATGCATGTATGCAACCGGGCTTTACAATGTCGTAGTACTGCTTGCGTTAGCTGTTGTGACTCAAACAGAAGATAATAAAGTAACTGAAAAAAGTCTTCAAACATATCACAATAACAAATAGAAAAAGGAAGGAAAAATTCCGCGATCTGGACTCAGTTGGTAAGAGCAATGCCACGGGATAAGCATGGTCCCTGGTTCGAGTTCAAGTCGCGATATTTTTCCTTCCCTTTTCTATTTTTCCTTCTTTAACCTAACCTAACCTAACCTTCCCTTTTCGTTTTGTTATTGTTGTGATTCAGCACCCATGTCGACAAAACAAATATTTCCAATGGCAGATAATTTGTCATGCAGCTCGATAAGCAGCGCTACGTAATTTTCGAGGAGGGATCCGGATAAAGGGTGCGTTACAAGGGGGAAGTGGGAGTTAAAAATAAGTCACTTTTGCGTTACGTAATTTATGGGCGACTCCTTTACGGATATTTTTTATATGAAATTTTGCTTTAAAAATTATTTTTCCATTAGGATCATTATTTATATTATTTCTATTCTTGCAGGGATACAAGCACATGTTCCCAGAACGAGAACAACGGAGCTGTCATGTCTTCACCGGGATCGATCGTGAGCGCTCAGAGCGACTTGGCTCGTGAACTGAAGCTGACTTTCACTCCTAAGATCCTTGAGGAGAGTGCGAGCAACCAACTGGCACTGAGCGTCGTCAAACACGAGCCCAATATGTACACGCATCACCTGAAGGCGGAGTCGGGGCTCTTGCACGTCGCCTCTGCGCACCACTACGCGGCCTACCCGTCCTACGACGCCGCCGCCCTCGCCGCCCTCCCACTCCACTCGTCCGTCACGCACTCCTGACCCTTGCTAAGCAAGAGGCGATGACACTCGTGCTCGAAAACATAAACCAAAACACATTGGGGGCATAAAATAAACTACACATGGCTGTTGCTTGGTTTTATTTTATTTTATCTTAATTTTTTTTTTAATTTTTATGTTTTTGTCTTTTTTTTTGTTTGCCACGATGACTTAGCGAGTGATATCCTATCGTTATTTACGATTTCTCTTATCAGAGATCCTAAACAAAAGTGTCATCTACTCTCAATGGAAGTCGTCTACTCACTGACTTAAAGATGACACGTCCGTCCACTTGAAACGCGCAGTGTCTTCTGTTTACTGTGAGAAACGAAATAACTGAAGCTGTGCTAATTTATTATTCTAGTGTTTTCTCTTCTACCTTTTGACATTCTGTTTTTTATATAGATTTTCTTCTTGCATTTATGAAGAAAATACTGACTGGCTTATGAACTGCTGCTATAGAGGATAGTCTCCCTTCAGTGTGTACATTCTACTATTTTTAATTTAAGATTAAAGAACATGCCTTTTTTGGGACAATAACTAATAAACAATACGCAATTTTTTTTAATATTATTTTGTAGGTTTGTCATTTAAATACCAATTTAAGAAAGAATCCTTTAAAATAGTAGCATGGTATTGCTTCATCTTCTATTTTCCACATTGACGTTAATTTCTCGATGCATTATATCAAAGATTAACTGCTGCTTTAATAAATGGGGAAATAGAAGAGAAAGCATTTAGGTTACAAATTTTCATCCAGTATTAAAATAAAAACTTTTTCATATAAGTGATGCTAACAGTGTGTTACCTTTTAAGCATTCCGTTTGTTCCGAGCTTTTTTTTTTTTTTTTTTCGCTTCTAAGTTTTTACATCTTCAAAACATTTCAATAAAGAAATTATTCTTTTTTTAAAAAAAAATTCTTTTGTGTCCTTTTTCAACAAATAAAAAATAACTATGTGGAAATAAATAATTTTAAAAGTAAATAATAAAAATTCTTCGTTCATCTTTATAACAGAATACGAATAAGTTATTTTACGAACAGTAAACAAATATAGAAATAAAATTTTAAATCTTCAGCAAAATCATTGAAGGAATTTTTAAAAAGTTATTTGTTCGTAAGATTTTAATTATATAAATGTTCCAGGACTACGACGAACATAGACTGTGTTCATAAACATCCAATTTATATCAGATGATTATACACTGAGCACAAAGTCTTTACCTGATAAAGAAAATTAATTTTTAAAAAAGAAACCTACATACAGACCCTCCAAACGGTTTTTTATATTATGATCTCCATCTCAAAAAATTTTTAAACTGCTGGTACGGTAGGAGCCGAAGTGATGTAGGAGGCGCTAACTTCAGTCATATTGAAAATGGCGTCTATGAGAGAGAAAGCTCGTGAGACAAAATCATCAATTAGAGGAGTACTAACCATAGGTAATTTATCACCAAGACCGTGCCCAGCCACATTGGGCATTATCGTGAATTCCTCGATTCAACGTTTCCCAACCGATGATTTGGAAGAAATGGTCCTACAGCATGGCCCCCACGTTCTCCGGACATAACACCCTTAGACTTTTTTCTGTAGGTATTTAAAGTGCTTGCTACACCGGTCCCCAATGTGAACACATTAAAGTCAAGAAATATGGATGTGATATTGACAGTAACAGAAAACATGTTGCAAATACATGACAAGAAATTGTATATCGTCTAGATGTTCTCAGAGCTACGAAATGTGCACATGTTGAAGTGTACTAAAGATGGGAAGAAAAACCAACCTTTTGCCGTATGTATCTATCTGACAGTTTTTTTTTGTTTCTTTTTCATTGGTTTTCTTTATCAGGGAAAGAATTTATGCTCGCACTTAATAATACGATTGTTGAAGGATTGTTGATAGCCTTTTTAGCAAAGGCACACAATCACGATCAATTCCACCCTTGGATACGTTTAAGAACTAAACATAAGGGATCCTGCATAATTTGTATGCACAATGTCTGTTCCCCTTTATGAGCACGCCAGTTGACATCACTGTAAGTTACCAGAGAGTATGCCTTTCTTCTAACAAAGTTAATACTGAAAAGCCAATAAAGTGAGGAATGCTATACTATTGTACCTTTAAAATACGAATTATGCTACTTTCAAAAGCATATCGGGAAGTTGAGTTGAGATGTTTGCCACTGCTGCCAAGCCTATCAAATTTCATTTTAACAATCATATAACATAAAAAAATCTGTAAGCTTTCAGCAAATCTGTGTTTATATACACGACCTATGTATGCTTCAGCGACCTGTGTGTATCAGATTTTTAATTTAATTTATGCACATGATACCGAAGAAACAGAGTGAAACAGTAGCATTCACACAAACTAATCAACAACTGCCTCTTGCAGAACTGGTCATAACAGGACCCAAAACATGGAAATTAATAGCGGGGGGGGGGGGGGAGAAAGAAGGAAAAAGGAGAAAGAAAAAAAAAACAAAGGAAAAAATGTTAAAAATATTCAACATGAATAAAATAAATACAACTACTGCATAACTCAACTGTGGATTATGTACAGCAACAGATGGTACCGTAGATTATGATTTAAGCAATTTGGGGAAATTAATCGTACTAGCAAATAGATTAGTAAGAAAACTTTTTGTCGACATCCAAGATAGAATAAAAGATAACTCAAGTTTAACAAATAGCGCCGGCAGGTCTGTTATAAGAAAATAAAATTTCGAATTTACATAATATTAATTTATAATAATATACTACAGTTGCACCAACTCAAAATTTTTTAATAAATGTATTCGTCCCAGTAGGACAAGGAGATGACACAAAAAGCGGAAGAATTTCTTAGAGATAGAGCTGCAATCAACTTAATTCACGTGGAATTCACATGACGATCAGTTTGTAAGTCGCAAAACAAAATATTTCATTCCAATAATCCAACCAAGCGAAAGGAAAAATTTTTTTGTGTTAAGAGGACAATTTTGAGCAATTCAAAACGACATTGGAGGACTTCAAAAGCCAACTTGAAATCACATGGACGGGATGTGATTTATTTGCTAGAGCCCTATATAATTTTTTTTATGTTTGCTGTAAGATATATTTGGCCATGATAGAGTCAAAGGTTGCTGGTTACACAAACCAGTCACAGACTCATGTATGCCTAGAGAAAAAGCTGTCCAATTATTTTGGTTTATACCAATTTTAGCTAGGTTATAATAAATTTAAATGCAGCCAACCTGTTTGGTTTGATGGTTTGATTTAATGATCAAGACGATTTTCTTTTTTAATTAAAATTTGTCTTTATTTTTTAATCAAAAAATGAACAGATTAAATAGGCTAATTAAAGTGGAGTATGAAAACGAAACCCTCAATCAAATTGACCCTCTAATATTTTGTGAGCGATTTCAAAAGAAATCTTGTCACGTGAACACTTCAAAATTACAGTTAGTTGGTATTCATAAGCCTCCCTCGATCATTAAATCATTTCTCAATCGGGGATAGATGGTCGTTCCCTTCCATTAATGCTATTGTGAGATAATGGCAATGAGAAAATTGGACTGATAAGCAATGCAGAAAGGGCCACACTAGCGGATGAATCTTTGCATTAAGTCCCTAGCCGAGACCCAGTAAATCTTTCTGTCAAAGTGGTATACACTGTTGTGGCGGTTAGTGAAATAAGGCCAATTATACATACTCTCACAGAGATATTTCACATTTGCAAAACAATACAATTATAGATAAATACTCTGTGGTTTTTATAAGGATGTCAAAGTTTGTTTCATGTAAATTGTAGACTTTTTATATGCGCACTCTTTTGAACGGCAGATATCAACACAATGGTGCAGTTCTTCCCAAACGTTGTTTCATGTCATTTGTTGCTATATTAATTAACAATTGTTTCAATATTGTTTTCAATTGTTGCTATATTAATTAACAATTGTTTCAACTAATTTGTTGCCATTTCGTGATTAACAATGAGATATCGATAAATATTAATGAATAATCTGATTTATTGATGAATATTAACAGATAGGACTAAAGTTTTGTTTTGATTCTTTCACATTAAAATATCGCCTTTATTCAAGATACTTAAAAACTTCCTTTACCAGTGAGGAATTGACTCATTTAGTGTAAGATGAGTTTCTGTCTTCTCTTGAGAAAAAGAATGGTCCATAAACTTCATAAGTTATTGCAGTTGTTTAAACGTTCATCCTTACTCTAAACCACATTCTTACTTTAAACTACATTCTAAACTTAACGGTTTTGGGGTTATACAGGGTGTTTCTGAATGGTCTACACAAACTTTCAGGTTATGTTCCAGGGACCAAATCAAGCAGAAAATCTCATATGAAGACGGGGTCGAAAACGCTTCTTTCGGCTTGAAGGTGTCCTGTAGTAGAAGAAGGGTTACGACAAGTCAAAGAACCGGAGGCTATTTTGAGCCTTTGCTATAGCATTTGCTTTGTTATACCTTTGTTTTGGCATTTGCTTTTGACAACAAGTTTATTGTCTTGCTATACCGTAGAAATAAATCACAGTTTGCAACTCCTATAAGCTTTAACGTTAATTTAGTCTGCTTGTTTTGGTCCCTGGAACATATCCTCAATATTTGTACAGACCATTCAGAAACACCCCTATAATGTTGAAAATGCTTACTTCTTTTAAAAAATTTGATATAGGCTTTACAATACAAAATGGTGCAAATTGAAATTCGACACGACTAGTTTCGGCTTTTATTCCCGCCATATATTCCCGCCTTTACAATATATGGCGACAGAATGTTAAGATTAAGCGAATATAATAAAGAGGGTTTTTTAATGATTATAGAAGTCACGGGATCACGGGATTGGTTTATGGTTTATATATAAACAGATGATAACAATGAAGATGGTAAACAAAGGAAATGTAAATGTCAGTTTACCATGTCAGCAAGTTATGCAATTGATCACAACTAAATTTCGATATACAGTGGCGGTCAAAATTTTAACAAAGTTTTTTATTTTAAGGTAGGACATCATGTTTTGTCAGTATCTTGATTTTTTTTACCGGGCCATAAGTTTAGGACCAATGATACAACTTTAAAGAAACTCAATATTTTGCGGGATAACTAAAACTTTTTATTACAGCTGTACATCTCTTATTCATTGAATCAGCCAAAGCAACTCGACGTCTATTGAATTCCTTCCCATATTTCTTTTCCAGCTTCAAAAAACTTACTTACTTACTTACTTTTCAAACCCGCTTATCCGTTAAGGTCGCGGGGGCAGCAGCCCTATGGAGGATCTCCAGCGATCGCGATCTTCCGCCATCAGGTGTATGTCCTCCCTGGTAATATCCAAGCGACTCGAACCCAGATTCTCCATGTAGTCTAGCCACCTGGTTCTAGGCCGACCCCTTGGTCTCTTACCCACCGGCTTGGAAAATAACAACTGCCTAGGAAGACTAGTTTGCGGCATCCGTATCACGTGGCCATACCAGCGCAACTGAGATCTCTCAATGCGGAGAAGTAGCGGCTCAACACCTAAAGATTCCCTTATTGAGCTGCTGTACACTCTATCTAGCAGGGTAACACCTGCCACACCTCTCAGGAATCTCATTTCGGCCGCTTGTACCCGCGATCGCACTCTTTCGGTCATTACCCAAGCCTCATGACCATAGGTGAGAATGGGGACAAAGATAGATTTGAAGACGGAGAGCTTGGCTTTGTTACCCAGCTCTCGTTTCGTTACCACGGATCGCCACAGTTCACGTCTGACACAGCTTGCTGCACCGATCCGAGCATCCAATTCTTTCTCCTGCCGTCCAATTCAGCTTCAAAAAACTGAATCCTATTTTTGAACTTTTTAAGTTTCAATTTTCGTTTTACAACATCCCATAATATATAAAGAAATTAAACTGGAGCTAACTCCAAACATCAGGTAAATGATATTAATTACAAAATGGATGGAAAAATTTTGCGACCAGGATTCGAACCAGGAACCTCAACTGTCATGGTCGATGCCTCTAACATTCCATAACATTTCAATAGGATTCAAATCAGGCGACTGAGAAGGCTATTTTATAACTAAGGAGATTTTTATGAAACCACTCTTTAACGATAATGCTGGTATGTTTCGTATCGTTATCCTGTTGAAATGTCCATTTCAAAGGAAACTGTCATCAAATAAGACAACAACGTATTTTCAAGAATGGATTTATAGATGTAGCTACTCATGTATCCATCAGTGAACTTCAAAGGTCCTGTTCCTCGCGGAAAAAACAACCCCACGCTATTATGTCACTACCTCCGAACTTGATGGTAGGTTGAAGGTAACGAGGGTCATATTCTTCTTTTCGGCACCTAATATGCATTCTTCTGTCACTGCCAAACAAATTAATCTTTGTTTCATACAAAAATAGCACATTTTGCCATTGCTGATTGTCCAGTTCAAATGAACACGAGCGAATTCCAACCTGGCGCCTGCGTTCTGGACAAAAATGGTATTGTCCTTGCTATTCTGCCGAACAAGCCAAACTGGTTCAATCGGCATCTAATAGTCCTATTGCTTACAGATGCCATTTCCAAACTCTGTATACTGATGTTTATGTCTCTTGCAGTCTGATGACGGTCACTTCCAGCTCAGTTCTTTCATCCGTTTTTCCAGATCTACCACTTTTTGGTTTGTCTTTGAAATTCTTTTGGCACGTATACATGATGTTTTACTTAAGTTCAATCGTTTTGTAATTATGAAAAAATTTTTCATCATTAATTCGAACATCTGAGGTAGGCGTACCATTAAAACCCTCAGTGATCATCTAATGATTTATTCTTTAAGTTTTGTAATTGCCGCATCATTTAGTCCTTGTTCTCATAACTGTTTCACCCGTAGTCGAGTCTCTGCAGTAATATTCTTTGCTTTTCCCATCTTTAAAGGATATTAAATTATATAAGATACATTGAAAAACTTAAATGATAAACTTTATCATTCTCACATGAAGTATTTTTCGATATGCTCGACTTCTTTCATCGGTCCTAATCTTTTGTCCAGCCCATTTATGGATCTAACCAGTGGAATAATTTTTTGTAGAAATGATAAATAGCAATTGCATTTCAGAATAAAATCAAAAATTTATTCAGAAATATTTTTTATCTTGAATAATGTGAAAGTTTTATTGTAAACACGAGGTCCTAAACTTTTGACCGCCACTGTATATTCAATCCTAGATCGAAAGCATAATTCGCTGATATGACAAACTGACATTTCCATTTCCTTTGTTTACCTTCTTCATTGTTAGCACCTGTATAAACCAATCTCGTAACTTCTATAATTTTAAAAAAAACCAATGTAAATCATTTCTTATGCGCACCTGAAAAAGGCGGGAATAAAGGTCAAATTTGTTAAACCTACAATACAAAGACCGATTTGCTACTTGCTATTTCTTTTATTGTAATCCTGTGATAGCAAATAAAACTCACTCAATTTTTTTTTACTCCCTTTAGTACTCTTATAATTTCCATAAGAAAACGGAAGTCTTCACTGCATATCCGTCTTCCATAGAGTGAAGCCTCTGAAAGTCACAATGCAATAGAGATGATAAAAATGTAAAAAATAAACAAGTTAATGATGCTTGTATTTTATACTGCTTGGAAAGAATGAATATACTGGAGTTTGAAAGAAATGACGTCAAATAAAAATGTAATGACGAGCAATTTTAAAGAATGAAATAAGAGTACGCTGTAGAAAGATAAAAATGTCTCAAGAGGAAGAAGACAATTTTCAAACAATCATGAATATAAATAACAAAGAATGCCTTTAAAGTTGAAGTCGCTTACAATTTCATCAAAGCTTTTATCTTATTTTTTTCCACAAAATCATCTTATTTTTCAAAAGAAAAAAGGTCAGAGGTCAGCAAACGTAGGCTACGTCTGGATTCTTTTTTTTTTTTGCGGCCGATCAAATGAGCTTGTGTTAGGATAAGAGTGGATCATTCCTTGCTTCCGTGCGAGCGAGTGTATCACGCATCATATATCAAAAGAGTCGGTGGATATAGAAGAGAGAAAGTGAGTTAGGGGTAAGGAGGAGGGGGTTGAGTCGGCATTAAGAGGAAAAGGGCTTGTTTCCGCTGTGATTGTGAACGCCCAATTTCGGTTGCCATGCTGCCTAGTCTCGAGGGGCGGCAACCTCATTTCGAGGGACCTTCGCCAGCCTGGAATTACCAGCTCTGACACCCGACACCCTAAAACAATTAGTTCCATTTTTGCCAATTATTGAAAGACAGCGAAGATGCTCGACGGGACTAATTTGTGATTGAAAAATAGCTGTAGTGCTCCCCAGGGAACGAATCACCGTTCTAATGAGCCACGTGAACGCAGCCCAATTGAATGCACCCTGACGACTGATGATGGACCCGGACGGGGACGGAGGAGTCTAATGAGAAGATCGTAAATGAAGGCGGTTATTTGGCCGGCTGAGAGGAGCTCGTTCTCGGGGCCCCCTCCGCCCTCGGTTGTCATGGTGCCGCCAAATGCAACATCAAACCCGAAAGAAAAGTTTTCCAGCAGCCAGATTGCTCGCTTGTAATCAGGTGTAAACGGATTGGACTTCTTTCCTCCTCTTTCCCAGGCTAGTTGAGCGCATCAAAGAAACAATTAACTTTTTTTTAAACTTAAATGAGCTTCTTCCGCTGAAATTATTACAACTGGTTGGCTATCATGCATAGTTACACTTTGTCAGCTTATTTCTATGTGCTTAAGTATACTGCTCTCTAATCTAAATTTCTCTTTTCATGTAAATTTCAATAGATTTTGAATAGCAAACACGAAATAATAAAAAACTAATTCTAATTTATATAAATTGCTTAATTTGTATAAAAAGATAAAGGAATACGGTGCTAGCGCGTATATACGTTATTAAAGGATTTAATATTTATATAGTCTCTTTCATCATCAACTATTAAGAGAGAGTGTATTGCACAGGTGGAAGGAGTTCTCTGCATTTCTTATTAATCTGGTAACACCAACAACTGAAGCACATGATGTGCACCTTGGAGCGGAGAATAGTCACGGTAGTATCACAGAAGCAGAAGTCAGATGGACAGTTAAGTCCTGAAGGCTGGCAAAGCTGCAGGTGATGATGAAATCCGATCAGAGATGTTAAAGGTCTTAATTCAGGATGGTATCCTGAGCTGATTCGGTTGTGTCAGGTTGCTTGGCTGTCCGGATAGGCCTCTAAGCATTGGCAGACAGGAATTGTGGTCCCTATCTTCAAAGAGGGAGATCGAAAGGACTGCAACAACTATCGAGGCATCTATTTGCTCAACATTCCTAGGAAGTTTCTGGAGCAGACTCCAAATTGTCGAGAGAGCAACGTGATTTCCGACCTGGCAACGTTTTTCAACCATTTTTATCTTACGGCATACTTGAATCTCTACTTAAACTTCCTCGGCACACTAATTATGACTATCAAAACGGAGCATACTTTTTTATTAGTTTTATTAACACAACCAAAACCACTTATTATAATTATATAATTAAAAGAAAATTTTCGGTCTGTCCGCAATAAATCTGAGATCGCCAGTTCAAATCCAGTCATGAATGACGTATATTTTTTGTTTTTGTTTTTATAATTTTTGAAGTATTTTTCGTCACTTGATATCATATTCTGGGATATTTTTCTTCATTTAAGTCTCTATTTACGTTCTTTTTTCAAGTATTTTTCTTTAAACTTTTGTTTCGTGAATTTTTGCTTAGCTATATCCTGAGTGGTCAGTTTATTAGGAACACCCATGACTATTTAAATTACTACGTATCAGTTGGTCACCAATATAACAATATAAAGCGAGAACACACCTGTCAACTGCAAGGGGTTTGACCGTCACCATGGGGATCTGAGCGACTTCGAGCGCGGGATGATAGTTAGTGCAAGGCGAGGTGAACTGAGTATTTCCGAAACCGCACATCTTCTAGGCTTGTCCCGAACAACCATTTTAAGGGTTTACCAGGACTGGTTCAACAACCTAAAAACAACCTGCCAGAGACAAGCCTGTGGTCGCAAACGACTCGTCAATCCAAGGGATGAGAATGCTTGTTCGTGCGAATAGAAACGCCACGACTCTTCAACTAACCGTGGAGTAGAACACTGGGCCGCAGAATAGCATCTCTGAACGCACGACATTGGCAAGGATGGGCTACAACAGCCGACGGCCAGTCCGGGTTCCTTTAATCTCCACCCAAAACCGCAAATACCGTTTCCAACTTCCCCGTGATCACCAACACTGGACCGCTGACGACTGGAAGGTGGTCAGCTAATCGGATGAATCCCGTTTGCTATTGCATAATGCAGATGGCCGACGCAGAATTTGAAGACAACAGCACAAAGCAATGGACCCCTCCTGTCTGGTTTCCACTGTTTAGGTTGGTGGAGGTTCTGTAATGGTCTGGGGAATATTTTCCTGACATACTTTTCGTCCGCTGATATCTGTAGAACAACGCCTTAATGATCAGGGGTGCCTAAACATTGTTGCCGACCATGTTCATCCCTTCATGGCTACTGTGTTTTCCCCATCGGAAGGATACTTCCAGCAGGACAATGCTCCGTGTCACAAGGCTCGTATCGTCATGGAATGGTTCCAGGAGCACGATAAGGAATTCAACTTATTCCTCTGGCGACCAGAGTCCGCGGATTTGAATCCAGTCGAACCTTTTTTGTATGAGCTGGAACGGGTTATTCGAGACATGGATCCACCACCATCCAGTAAGCATCAACTGGAAGCAGCTGTTGCATCCGCATGGACAAACATCACGAAACAATGCTTCCAGCGGCTAATTGAATTCATGCCACGGCGAATTCGTACAGTTATAACTGCTAGGAGTGGCGCAACACAGTATTACGGGAATGTTCCTAATAAACTGGCCACTCAATGTATTTAATCAAGCTTCGCCAGGTTGACAACAATCGACTTTTGGACGCCTATGAAACTTTAGAAATTAAGAAAAAAGGTCCCAGCCTTTTGTTAAACAGCGGTAATAGCCCCCTTGTATTGTTTCGTGTATTTGATCATTCTGTTAATACCTAAGATTTCCTGTATTTTTTTTTATTTTTTTATTATTTAGTTTGTTAATACTTAGTTCGTTTTTCTTGTAAATGACATCTCATACCTTGACTCGTCTCTTATTTGCTGATCTGATGAGGCCATACTTTTTTTTTGTTCTGTATTACGGTTGCCCATGTCCTTTTAATTAAGAAATGTTGTTTCTTTCTTTGTACCTTGTTGTTTATCTTCAGCTTTTTCCCATTTCCACATGGGGTCGCAGTGTTAATTTTTTTTTTGATTTGGCAATGATTTTTACGGCCGGATGCCCTTTCTGACGCCAACCTCACGAGAGGAAATGTCAGAAAAAGGGCAAACACTAACATACATGCCCTCGGCGGGATTCGAACCCGCGACTCGCTGGATCCGAGAGCGATAAGACCTGCGCCTTAACCCTCTCGGCCTCCATCTTATTATCTGATAATGAAAATCCAATACTGATTAAAAATTCAGTGAATGCACAATAACAAATATCTAGATAATCATTAAAAGTTAAAAAAATAAATGCAGTTACGTAGATGACATTATTTTAGTAACTTGACAGATTTTAAAAAGAATTAAAGGAAGCTTTTGCTTCTGCAAGGATAGATCAAAAATTTCTCGGACTAAACCACGTCGGGGTTATCACCTATCTTAATTTGTAGTACATCAGATCCAAACATTTCATAAAAATACATTTTGACTATATTCTGTGGGAATGTGTATATTTTGGAAACTGAGAAGTTGAAAATGCGATGATTGAACGTTCATTTCCAAGAATTATTAATAATGAACAATGACAGAACATTAATCAGGCAGCGTCTATTGATGAGGCAAATGAGTCACGCGTGTTCCCCTTGAGCTTCTTATCAAAGGTCCAGACGAATGGCAAAAATTTATGTGCCGGGAAAGGAAAGAGAAAGAAAGAATATGGTCAGAGAAATTCTGCAACTAAAACAGAAAAAGGTATACGTGCATTTGAAACACGGGAGTTTCGAATAGAGCAAGAAAAGCTTCAGTCTAAAGTATGTGATGATGCACCACAGTGGTGAGGCAAGTCAAGAAGAGCTTAGATAAAGTCCCGGTATATCACCTATAATTCCTGTTTTTCGTATTTTTTGTAGAATGGATAGTCCCTTTGCTCTCTGTTGTATTGATTGAGTTATTATTTAACCAATTAGGAGTTATAATTTAATTTTTTGAGATTGTTCTGTTTACCTACAAGTGTAATTATCCCGAGCAACGCCGGGTATCTTTGCTAGTACTCTTATATTCTTCCTTTGATAACTACAGGTGGATAACTGCATTTCTTTGCATCAACCTAAAAAGTTTCATTTCTGACACTCATGCTGACCACGCACAACTTTTGAGAATTGAGCAAATGAAGAAGCACCAATCTCGATGAAACTTTACGTTTACAGAGTGTTAACAAATATGTGGGAAAGCTTTCGGGAAGTGATAGAAGACGTAATTCTATGACGTAAACATGTGCTCTGTTTCGTTTAGCTTTTTTAATTCTGAAGAGATAGTGGAATTGAGTATGTTATTCTGAAGATTTATTGTTGGATTATTTCTAGGGGGGGGGGATAATAAGTGCTTATATAGGATTCATAAGTATTATGGACATGGTCTTATAATTTTATATACTTATCGCAGAATTAATGTAAAATCAACATTTTTATAATCTAATATCATTTTTACAAAACGCTACCTTTTGGGCGTAAAAACGTTTTTATCTCAATTACATTGAGAAATCATAGCTATTTTTAATGTAATAGAATCAACTGATTATATTGCCTCAACCGTAATATAACAAAATCAACTGAACACATTAAGTTAGCATGGTTCTGTCATCCACCCTTTTGAAAATCTTTTTAGTCCAAAAGTCTCTCAGGCAAATTTTATGCTATTTTAAGAGTTTAATATTAATTAATTCAGGGGAAAAAAACATAACAAACCCTTTTTTTTTTCATTTCGCGATTAGTTCCAGATATCGATGATGCTCAGTTAAGAACTCATCTTCAAGAATTATTGCCTCTAGATGAACTCGTCGTCTGTCATAACCTAGGTTTAACATCTATTCCTCATTTTTTGTCACGATCAATAAAAATCTTTCTGAACGGGTGCTGAATCCGAACAGCTGGCCCGTCAGCACTCTAGTTAGCCAATTTCTCGGCAAGCTACATCCTAACTAGATATATGGTACGGAGGATACCCTATCTGAAGCATATAATGAGGATTAATATTCTATACCAAAATGTTGGAGAGTTGAGAACTAAAGCTTTTCAAACTCTTAAATTCACCTCGCTTAAATTCACCTCGCTCAATCCTAACCATGTCTACTCTATTACTGACTAAATGCTTTTTAATAATCTTTTTTCGTGCATAGGGCCGATCGTAATACAGCTGCTAGAGGAGGAGGCGCATTGATACCTGTTTCTACGTCGACATCATCGGAAAGGATAGAGTTCAAATCCTTAATAAAATCGATACACGTCATTGATGTTAAATTAACTTTTAAACCTAGAATGAATAAAATTAACATCGTTAAAAATTATCATATTTGGTCAATTTATATTCCGCCTACAACCTCGAATAGATTTTATCAACAATTTTTGGACGAATTAGCCGATTATGTCATTACCTTAAATTATCCTGGCATATTTACCGGTGACTCAAACCATAATCGGAATTGTAATAACATTAATACTGCTAAGAAGCTGTTAGGGAATGACTCTTCCAGAAAGGATTGGACCAGTAATTGTACATCTGAAGATATGGTATCGCATTTCGAGAAAATTATGAGTAACGACACGGATCCTCCTGCCCTCGACCTCAGTTTGTCATCTTATTGGGATCAAATTCATTGAAAATTAAAATTACTAGATACCCCCCCTCCTCCCGACATTTTAAAAATCTCATCGAAAATCTCTGCTTCCAGATTCGTACACTCCAATGGAATTCCGATTATGTGTTTAAGGGCGATACTCCATTCTATACATAAACTGTTTAACTTGTCCTGCAGCACCGGCGTTTATCCTAATTTTCGGTACCAGATCAATTTGTTACCAGTGCCCAAAACGGTAAGATCTCTCTCCTCCACTGATTATAGGCCCATTACTATCATTCCGTTTCCGGCAAAAATCATGGAGACTTATACTGTCACCCTCTTATCGTCGTTCATAGAGCCTTATTTGCTCCAAGAACAACATGGCTTTAGGAAGCACCGATCAACTTCCACTAATCTTGCCTGCTTTCTTCATTACTTGGTTTCTAACATTGACCAAAGGAAACCGGGTTGATGTACTCTATTCGACTTTCCATAGTATTAACTTCAAACTGCTTTTACGAAAACTTAGTAAAGTCGGCCTAACTGAGAACCTTCTTAATTTGTTTACTTCCCTACTTGTCGACAGAAGCTTCGTGGTGAAGTGGAACCAGTGTCACAGAATAAGGAGCGGGGCCCCTCAAGAGTCTCCACTCAACCCGGTTCTCTAATCTTTTTATAGTAGACGTTACAGATTATAGTAAAAGTAGCCAGGCGTATTTTCTACTACATGCCGATGACCTGAAATTGTTCTCGGCTATTCATAACTGGAATGGCTGTTATAATCTTTCTCAGGCGACGGTTTCTGTCCATCAGTGGGCTATCAACAACGAACGTGTTTTGAACGATTTAGCATCGAAATCCCGAAAACCCGGTATTCCGAAAACCAGTTTACCGCCGAAATTCCGAAAACCGAAATCCGAAACCCCGAGAATTTAATACCGTTTTGATAATGTTGTTCTTTAAAACATTAGAGAAATAAAATTTTAATTTTAATTGAAATAAACCTGTCATATTTTGACAAATTATTCAATGGTTTTAGATTTACATATTAATTAAATGTTATTAATTAGAAAATGGATGGTAAAATACTGCGACTTGGATTCGAACCAGGAACCTCGACAGTCATGGTCGACGCCTCTACCAATTGGGTTTTACTACATATTAATTATTTACTAAAAGCATTTTGGTGTAAAGTGCTTATATACATTTATTAAATATACGGAAATTTTTTATTTTTTAACAAAGTTTTTCATTTAATAGATTATACATCACTTGTAAACTAAATATTTACACAATCTAGAAATTGCAATCTATTTAATTGGACGTATTTTGAATTTTTCCGGAGAGGGTTGTGACCAGCATCCAACATCATCACTTCGCGTTCAAACTTATCTTTTTGGTCTTGGATTCCCTCTATAAATCAAATAGGCTGACGTGACTTTTTCCAATTGTGCCAGCCCTCGACATGATTTGTTGTGCGTGGTCCCGAAGTACGAAAATGGTTCATCTGCAATACATCATGCATCTCCGCACAGATTGTCAGCCATGCTTCATCTAAGTCTTCTAACTTCAAAAAAAGGCAGAGCGGCGATTTCTGTTTCTTCCCCAGAAAATATTTAGCCGTTCGGGATTTCGGTGTTCGGAATTTCGGTTTTCGGGATTACGGTGATACTAACGTTCTGCTTAACCTACTCCAGGAAGGTTTCAATTTTGTATACGATTACAGCCTGCTGCAAAATAAAATTCAACATTGTAACACAATCAAGGACCTGGGAGTTGTGTTTAATTCAAAACTGATCACCTCGAACTGCTGCTGTCAGAATTTAGTAAACGCCTCGGTATTAAAAAACGCTTAACAAACTTCTTTAAGAAGGAAAAGACTTTTTTATTACTATAGAGGTTGAGTCAAAAGTAGTGGCCGACTCGGGAGGGGGGAGGGGTTAGAGTTTGACGAATTCTGGGCGAAGACCATTTACCACAAGGATATATCGCAGTTTATTAAGAGAAAAGAGTGGGAAGAAACATCAGTATGAATTTAAATGCCATAGACATTGTGCCACCTGCGTCAGCCAGTGTAAAAATATGGCAGAAAAATTGGTGATACGCGTACTCCTTCGTCACTATTGGAAAAAGGGGACCAGTGCGCGAGCAGCAGCCGCCGAAATTTGCAGGGTGGAAGGTCAGGATGTGACCAATGAACGGACAGCACGACGGTGGTTCTCCCACTTTTCGTCTGGAGACATGGGCCTGGAAGATGCGCCAAGGAGCGGAAGACCCAAAGAAGCGGATGACGCAGCCCTACGGCAATAAGTGGAAGCCAACCCAGGCAGCACCACCCGTGGACTAGTGGCGGACATCGGGACATCATAATCGAGTGTGGTTCGACATGGGAAAGGTCAACAGGAGCTGCTGAGTTGTGCCCCACGAGCCGACGCCCGCGCAAGCACAACAACGGGTGAAGGTGTGTCGTCAACTGCTGGAAAACTCTGGGATGACCAACGATATGAAATGAGTAGATCGCTGATGAGCTGCTTACAGCGCCACCAAAGTGTCCCCATCTGAAGGTCTGGCGGCCATTGCTTTGGTATTCAAAAAATGGCTTTCATCGATCTTTACGTGTGTAATTTTGCGTAGATAAACACACCAAAACTCAATGCCGATTTCTTGTTCAGCTTTAAATTTTAATAAAAGATATATTAAAGGTTCACCACTGACCTTTCACAGGTGTATTTTTTATTTTCTGCGTCTTAGAATGTTTTTCTCATGTAAAAATCCTGGTCTTTCATATCGTGATTGGTTGATTAGATGTATCCCAAGGTATATAGAATATCGTTGGATGTATCCAACGTTGTTATCGTCGTTTCAGTGATACCAGAATGATTGTTTAGAGGTATTTATGAAATTATATACCGCATTTATTAAAAACCTTCTAAATTTGGGAGATCGCATAAGAAATTTCAGACTACAAGCACGATGTTGGTGGGGAGGGGTGTTTTCTCAGCTGGCGACAAAGCGGATATACTGGCTGGCGATGTTCAGACTACCATAGTAATGGCGCCTGCAGTGTAATAACATGGAAGAATGGAGATTAGTTCCACTTTTCGCCGCCTTCAAATTGCCCCAAAGATGGCGGCCAAATAAGCGATCTACTCATTTCATATCGTTGGGGATGACCCACATCCAGCATACAGCCCCGACCTGGCACCTTCCGACTACCATTTCTTCCGGCTCATGGCGCACTTCCTGCGTGGACAGCATATCGCCAATGTCAGTGAGGTTGAAGACGCCGTGCGCCCAGAAACCGCGAGGTGGTTTCGCGAGGGGATCCGCCAACTGGCTGATCGTTGGATGAAGATCATCGAGCATGATGAACTCTACATTGAAGATTAGCAATGAGTGGTTCCTGTCTGGTGCCCATTTAAAAGTTTGCGCGGTGATCGGCCTAGTTTTGACTCAACCTCTGTATATAGAACAATCATCTTGCCTAAAATTTTAAATACCGTATACATCTGGTACTCTGGGAATACTCAGCTACTTCAGTATCTCCAAACCAAACTTTTAAACTTTAGTTCTTTCGTTACTCGTGCTCTTCATCTTGCCGATAAAACCTCCCTTGCACCGGCATTTAATCTCTCATAACTTATTAATAGAGCACATTTTAGCACTTTAAGAAAGCTTATTAATGGACAGTTCATTTCTCCGAGAACCCTTGAATTAATAGGCTTTCGTGTTCCCAGTGGCAAAAGGAATAATCAAGTTCTTGAGTTCCTTGGTAAATCGCGGACTAAAGTTTTTACATTAGATCCAGCTTTAAATTAATTTGTTTGTTTAACAATAACCAAAATTTATTTGATATTTTCTTTTGACAATAGCAGGCTTTCACTGCTGTTTTTCCCTCGAATCCTTATTTAACCTCGTATTATCGCTTTGACTCTTTCTTTTATTTTTTTTTTTTTTTATTTTTTACATGTGTTCTCACCATAGCCTTCTACTGTTGTAAGCTTTGGTTTTCATTAACCCCGTTTTGGCTTTCGCCTGTGGGGGCAACTCGGTGGTTCCCCCGGTCTAAATCCGGAGGGTTACCCCCCCTCCCTCTCCGATGTTGTTACATCATTATTATTATTATTATTATTATTATTATTATTATTTTGTATAAAGCTGAAATTGTTTTTGTATATTTTTAAGTTTTTTTTTTTGTTCTTGGTTATGAAACTTTTTGTCCCTATAATTCCATACAAGCTTTATAGTAGGCTTCGGGATTTAGGATATACATATGAATTGTTGAATTGTATAGAATTTTAAATAAATAAATAAATAAATAAATAAATAAATATAATAATAAATAATAAAATTGTTGTTGTTGATGACGATATTGCTATTTCATTATGAATAAAGGACTATTCACTTTAGCTCATTCCGTTTTATGTGTGCTATTTTTCATTGTGGGCATTTTTACCGATTGTAGGTAAAAAAGTTTTAGGAAAAAAAGTTTTGGCAAAAAAGTCAGAGGAATAAAAATTTTAGGGAAAAAAAGTTCGGAAACGTTCATAACTTCAGTAGTAAGTATTTTGAAAATATTAGATTACAGTAAAACCTCGCTATAACGATATACTCGGGATCACAAGAAAATATCAATTTAATCGGAGTAACCCTTTATTTGGAGTAGGGCTTTGAGTTTAAAAAGTACAGTACTCAATTCTAATTGATTTGAACAGTGTCTAATATTTATTTTTACAGTATAAAATTGGGATACATACGAATTAAATTGAAGAGGAAAAAAATACATTTTTACAATTTTGGAAAATAATTAATAAAGGAAAGGAGTAAATGATAATAAATTTAATAACTTGATGTTCTCCTTTTTTATAAACGCAAATTCAGTAAAATAAAAATGAATAATAAATAGAAAGGAAAGAAAAGCCACGAATGCTGAATAAACTTGTAGATATGTCTTGAAGGTCTTGAAGAAGATCTTGTTGTGAGGCAGAAAAATGATGAAAAGTTCACAGGAACAACACAAAAATCATTGAAAAAGAAGAAAATTATAAAAAGATTAATAAAAGAAACTATAAATATAATTACAAATAAGAAATATTTAACCAAACCCTCAATCGACATAAACAAATGGACACTACTTCTAAAAAATAAAAACAACAATACATCCAACAATCAATCACAACTAACAAACAACCAACAATCACAACCACAATGAAAAAATACCTCAAAAACGTTTATTCCCCACTTATACTTCAAGACTGTCATCCTTCACTATTCAAGATTTCAATCATTATCCTTTTGAACTATATTCTTCAAAATTATATTAAATTGTGCCTGTGAACTTTTCATCATTTTTCTGCCTCACAAAATGACCTTCAAGACATATCTACAAGTTTATTCAGCATTAGTGACTTTTCTTTCCTTTCTATTTATTATTCATTTCTTTTTACTTCATTTGTATTTAAAAATAAAAGGAGAACATCAATTTATTAAATTTGGAAAATAATCTGAAATAGCTGATTGGATAGAAATTTTTCTGGACAGGTCAAAAATAACTGCCTGCAAGTTATAATACGAGTCAAAGATGAACATCCATGACCTTTCTAATATCGAAGAACATTCTCTAAATATATTCACAGCTGTATGCTATCCGTTTACCGTTGGGTGATTCTACAATTACTGCAGTCTATGTTCTTCTTCCGACCAAGACTCGTTCAACATGCCGAGAGCTCTTTCAGGCTGTGTTGCTTGGAACTATAATATCAATGTGCAGACCGTAATGACTGACTTCGAAGACGGAGTACTGAGAGCTGTTCTTGCAGTGTTTGGGCGCAAAGTGCAGAGCAACGGATGCTTCTACCATCTTACGCAGTCCATTTGGCATAAGATTCAGGGTCTGGTATCTTGGCACAACAATGATGACCAGTTTCGTCTGTTTGGTGGTATGATCGATGACGTTGCTGAATGTATGAGATACTTGCAAACTTCCATGGGTACCGCCTCAAGCTGAAGAACTGCTCTCCTATTTTGATCGCACCTACGTCAGTGGCACTTTTCAACAAATTCAGCAACCTGCCATGGCTAATGGAGCCCACTTACCTTTGAGACTATGTCGTGTCCCGCCTATGTTTGCCCCTGAACTACGGAATGTTCATGATGCCACCATAAACAACAATCCCCGTAGAGGTTTTTAACCTTATAGGTAATTATCTTCCGTCTATCTGGCGCATCAAAGGGTTACAGTAAGGACCATAGTCCAACAGCAAGCAGTTGTGATCCAACCAGAAATCAGACCGTACACAAGCAGTTAAGCCACAATGTGTGCAGCTCCAAAGACGTAACAGTGTGGGCTGGAATATTCGGCACACTTACCACTATGATTAATGACTTATGTCTGTGATATTATGATAAAATTGTTTAAAAAATAAAACTTTTTTCTTGAGACTTTTTTTTCCTACCAAAAATTGTGACTTTTCTACCGAAACTTTTTCTTGAAACTTTTTTTTTACCGATGTGGGCATTTTTCTGTGTGGGCAATTTTCATGTGCGTATTTACAGTATGACTGTGGGCTTTTTTTCTGTGCGCAATATTAGTGTGCGCTTTTTTCTCGTCACCAAAATAAATACAGTAATGCTGAAAACATTTATTCTTCCGTATTTCTGTGCGGAGGGGGTATTTCACCGGTAAATTCCTTTGAAATTGTATTAAATCTATTTAAAAACGTTTGAAATTCATGTAAAACGGTATGAAACCAATTTGTAAAAAATGTAAATGGGGGGAGGGGGGGTTAACTAGCGGCCGATGATGTCATCATTAGTAAAGGAGGGAGATGAAATGCTAATTGCTTACGTTAGGGGAGGGATAAAAAAGATGAAATTTTGAAGACATAATACATGGACAATCCTATATGGCATTTATTGCTTGTTGTTTAGGGAAAATTTCCCATGTAATGAAACCAATTTTTTTGTTGACCTTTACTTTAGCGTCCCTTTAAAATAAACTTTAAATATGAATATTCTTTTTTGGTTAATCTTCATTATCGCACATCAGGCGATGACTGATCATATGACCAACTTAAGTGAAATGTTTATTAATTCAACCATCACTTCTTGGCCATTTACTGTGACTAAATAGAAAAGGGGGGGGGGTAAGTATCAGCTCGTTAGAGGGGGGGGGTCTGGTGGTCTGGTGGGCGCTTTCTACGGATAGTGAAGATTAACCTTTTTTTATATTTTAATTCGCTTAAAAGGAGAGCTATTTTTTTTCCATATTATAAATAATTTTTTCTATCGCTTGAAACATTCCAGTTCGGGTCTGAAGTTATTTTAATAGAGAAGCAGTTTTCATTTATTAGTAAGAGATGGCGTAACTTGCTTCCCTGCGCTCTAATCTGTGCTTCTCGGGGTCTTCGCAAAAATAAATTATTCTCTCCACGCACGCAACAAGTATTTTTAAACCCCAGACCATAATCGATTATGAAGATATAGGTTGTTAAAAAATGGGAATATTAAGAAAGTTTTTTTCATTATATCCGACAGCAGCTGTAACTGCAAAAAAAATTTTGTTCAATAAAAAAATATTATACCCCAATTACTCTTCCTTGACTCGCTGTATATACTCATCACCTTTGTACATAACACTAGGAACACCTCAACATTCAAGCAGGAAATCATCTTTAATAGTAGTAGCAAAGGATTTATCTCACATAAGAAATATGAGCAGCTTTCAGAAAGAAAAAGGTTACTTACGTTTATATGAAAATATAGGCCAAAAATATCCTTGGAAAAATTCGTGACAATTTCACTGATGTTTTCTTTCCCTTTTTTTAATAGAAAAATATCAGAATATGTCGTTAGAAGAAAAAAGAAAAGAATATAGATGTGGAGACAAATTTACTCTGTTGAGCGACATACCAACGTGGGCAGCTACAGCATCTGCCAGCACAAGCTCAGATAGTAAATTTGCATAAAATTTGCCTTTATTTTGAATAATTTTTAAACCTAAACACTATCATACCTTTATGATAGTGTCAGATTCCATGAGCATTTATATAACGATTAAAGATTTATTTATTATTTTTCAAATTTATTTAATTCTGCTTTAAAAAAGAATATTTTAAAAACAGATCTTCATATGAACCTGATATCGTTTTATGCCCTTATAATTATAGGTATTTTTTTTTTTAATTAACAATTTAGAAAGAAAGAAACTCTATATATATATCTAACTTATGAGTTTCAGGACTTGGTTAAAAAGAAACCAAGTTTAAAAAATAATGAAATGCATTTTTAAAATCTTTATTTAAAAAAATAAATATTTGAATATGTATGAGATTGCACAAAACTTCCTCTGATGTCTTCTAATCAGAGCATAACCGATTTGTTAAAAAAAGCTGAAAATTTGGCCCAAAACTGCTGATATGTCATTAAAAAAAGCTGACACTAATAAATTGGACAAAATAATATGAATATCTATGTAAATACAATGCTCTAGGGAAACCTGTCGTATAATCCCGTCCTCTACTTTTGAACTGTGCCACCTAGCGGGCGAGAATATACACTCACATCAGTCTATCAGTACCAATGATAACGTGCGGATGTTAAATATATTGCGGCGTTGTAACTCCGTCATGGCTGATCTCTCAGATTTCAAAGATAACCCAATCTTGCCAGAGCCTCAGTAACTAAAACGGTCTTTAACAAGTTCACGTCGAAAACGTTAGCGTATAAACCCAAAGTACAACACAAGCCTTCACTAAAGCTGATATGCCGTTCCTCTGTGCATCTGAAATGAAAAGTGAAGACTGATGTTGTAAAAAGACAGAATTGAACTGTCTTTTCGTGCGAGATGTGCCTCACATGCTCATGTAGAGATGTAACAAATTATAAGGGTAAAGTTATCATGTTTTTTGTAAACTCGACATAATCATCTTGCAGTTCGGTTGGATGCTGATCAAATGCCCACAGTACATGCTATTAGACATGCTGTAAAAAAAGAGTCTGTTCCGTACCACAGGTGTCCGTTTTCAATTGAGCAGTCAGTGTATACGGCAGAGAGGTGGGGAGCAACTAGTAATAGAAATAACAGAGCCTTGATGGGGTCGGAAGAAGTACTGTGTTGAATTCTGTAGCAGCGTATAAGAAACTGGGAAAGACATCATCTGCCAGCCACAACAGTGCCAAAAGTCGAACCTCACCGATAGAGACAGAAGGGTTTCGAATCTGATTATGGCCAGAAAGCACAAGGCAACAGCATGCCAGATAACATCTGAGATGAACACACATCTACAGGAGGTTGTCTCAACAAAACTATCCATTGTGATCTGCATTCAGTGAACATACATGGGCAGAGATATTATTCCAAACCATTGGTGATGCCATGCAATGCACTGAAATGACGAAAATGGTGTCGTGAGCATAGAAATTGGACACGACAACAACAACAACAATGGGAGAATGTTATATGGTCAGATAAATCGTCATTCACATTATTCCAGACAAGCAGGTGTGTTTACGTTTGGAGAACACCAGCCTGTCTATGATGTTGACTGTCTCCTTCCTACTGTTAATCAGTGATGCTGTGGGGGGTGGTTCTTCAAGCTCTTCATTTTCAACATGAAACAAAAGCCCACATGTTTTAAAACTGTTCACTATGGTTATCTGATTTGCTTTCCTCCCCCATTGCTTGTGAATGAAAACCAATCAAAGCTACTTGTGAAAACTACTTAGGGAAGAGATAAACTGTCATCAGTTCGATTTATAGAGGTCTGGATTGAAAAAATTCGATTTGTGGGTGATTTTATTTGTGTTAACTTCTATTATAGAGGCTAACTTTCCTCCAAAAACATTCGATTTGTGTAGATTTAATTGCTTCAAATTATGAAGTTTTAGTCCCGGAATTGGGAATAGGCTGAATCTTGAAATTAGGTAGGAATTCGATTTATCAAGGTTTTGCTGTATTAATAAGTTAGCTTGTTTGGAGATCATCTCCAGTCTATATTTATTTACACTACTGTTTATAAAAATCGCAACACCCTGATGGAATAGCCCAATCTGCATTAAATTTGGAGCATTTGCATATCATGGGTCAGAAAAGAAACCATTAGATTTTCAGGTCAATACAATGTGTTTTATTGTCACATTAGTATCGGGTGAAACCACCGTGGAATGCAATTACAGCCTCTAAACGTCGTGGCATTGAGTCAAACAAGCTCTGAATAAGGGCCTGGGGAATGTCCTGCCATGCTCTGTCTACACGGGTATACAGTTCATCCACAGTTGCTGCTGCAGGAGTCTGACGAGCCAATCGATGAGCAACCCTGTCCCACACATGTTCGATTGGGGACATGTCTGGTGAACGAGCAGGCCAGGGGAACAAGGGCGTCTGAAGTGCTTGGAAAAAGGCGAGGACATTTCTGGCCACATGTGGTCGGGCATTGTCCTGTTGGAATACAGCGCCTGGAAGGTTCTGCAGGAAGGGGATGACCTCGGGTTGCACAACTTCCCTGATGTACCGGTCACTGTTCAGATTGCCATGGATTCTGATCAGACGGGAACGGCCATGGTAACTGATTGCACCCCCCACCATCACCCCTGGCGTTTGTCCTGAATGACGCTGCAGGATGCATTCTGGAAGGTCGCGCTCGCCACGATGTCTTCCGACTCGTATCCTGCCGTCATGGTGCTGCAAGTTAAACCTTGACTCATCCGAAAACATAACTTGTTGCCATTCAGCTTGCCACTGTTGGTGTTGATGGGCCCATTGCAACCTGAGGCGCCGGTGGTTTTGAGTCAAAGGAATCCGCAACAATGGTACTCGTGCCATCAATACTCTGGAAATCAAACGGCGTCGTACAGTGCTAGCAGACATTGTCCTGCCTACTGTAGCACCCCACTGTTGTGCTAACACTGTGGAAGTGGCTGTACGATCTACTACACACATGCGATAGAGGTGTCTGTCATCTCGCGGTGTCGTCGTGCTGGTCTTCCTGAGCCTGGTCTTCGGTGTGCCCTGTTCTCTTCGCTCCACTGCCTCCATGCACGCATAATTGTCGTTGCATTACGTCCTACACGAGCAGCAATGTCACGATACGACCATCCCGCTTCACGCAGACCAATTATGCGTCCTCTTTCAAAGTCTGTCAGCTGTTGATATGGTACCCTTCGTCGTCGTCGAGGCATGGTGTTCTTTCAAGCAATTACTCTGAAAATCTAATCATTTATACTCTGACCCATTGTATGCAAATATTGCAAATTGCATATGGATTAGACCATTCCATCAGGGTGTTGCGATTTTTATAAACAGTAGTGTATTTAATTGTGTTATGTTTTTTTTATGAAAAATAAATCCCTCTTGTGATAACATTCTGCTTGTAAATAGACTCTAATTTCAGATTTAATTTTTCATATGTACTGAACACTCTTTCTTCGGAATACATTACTATCTGTATGTCTTTACATAATTTCTCAACTTTCCTTTTGCCATTACAGTCTACCTCATCTGTCATATCAACCCAAACATCTTCACTACTTTTATTACTCTCTCAACTCATCTTAAACGTAGTGATTTCATTGTGACAATTGTCAGGCCAAAAATGCAATAGATCTACTAGAGAAAAGTGAAAAATGCTGACAATTTGGTCCAAAATGCAGTATTGCAGACATTAGATAAAAAACAGCAGACTGTGCATGGTAAATGCATGGTTGGCAGGTGTGTGTTCTATGCAGAATTCATATACAAGGTGGTGCAAATAAAAGTAGCCTCGCATGAATTGAATTCAAAATACTTAAAACTTAAGAATAGCTTTGCTTATAATCAGTGTTGGGATATAAATACTTTAACAACCAGTTCGCTGTCCTAAATTCTTCGGTTCAAGTGATAAGATAACCTTTTAAATCTATGATTCTATTGGTTCACATGTCCTAGCTTCTACTAATCGGGGAACTGAGAATATCTCATGAGAATTTTGTCAGAAATGACAAACAAATATTACAAGCATAGTTCTGCCTATAGTTCACTTGCTATGAGGTAAGGTCAGCAGCGAGCATAGCTCATTTTGAAAAGAAAAGGATGGTCGAAAGGACTGAATACTCATAGGGTGAATATTGTACAGTAGAACCTCGATAAATCGAATTCCTCCCTAATTTGAAGTTTCAGTCTATTTCCTTCTACTCTGGTGCTAAATCTCTATAATTCGAAGTAATAGAACCTTTAGAATTTTTTTCCGAGTAAAGTTAGCCTCTCTAAATGCACACACAAATTTATCTCTAAAGTTTATCTCTTCCCTATTATAAGTTTTCATAACCACTTCTGATTGGCATTACAAATGTATTTGATTCCCAATTGGCCAAATAATCGTTCTACCAAGTAATTTGCACTGTTAATTGAATAATCTAATAGACAAAAAATAATCTATATTGCACTAATCGATAAAAATAAACATATACTTCACTGTTGAGTGTCGACAAGAGTCACATCAAAGAAATTAAGAAAGGGTCAAAATTGAAGGAGATCGCAGCTAGGTGGTTGGAACTACACTTTCTAAAATTTTAAAAAATTGAAAATTGCTTTATGCCGAAAATGCCAATAATTTGCATTGTTGTGTTTCCATACAGCTAGTCAAACTCACATAAAACTTCATTATATGAATTTTATTTTATTGAATCTCGGTAATATGCATTTTATTTTATTTAGCCTCATTAAATCTAAGATCTCTATAAATCAAAACATTTTGCTCTTCCCTTGTGATTCGATTTATCGAAGTTGTACTGTATTTCTTGCTGGCTCAGTGGCCAAGAGTACTGGGGTGCAAGTCTAATCGCTCTTGGAATCAAGAATCGTGGGTTCGAATCCCGCCAAGAGCATGGACATTTGTTGGTGCAATAAATTCACTTTAAAAATCAAGTAAAATCGTAAGGACTTCTCACAGCAAAAACTGGAGCAAGAATGAAAGTGTTAATGTTCCCCTACGTTCTATCCCTTCTTCCGACCATCCCTGTCTTTTTTAAATGGACTATTCTTCCTGGTGTTCTTGAATTCATTCTTGTGGCGGTAGATCTATAACAACCAGTTCACAGAATTTAACAAAAAATTAATGTTGGTTCAGTTGTGCCAGTGTGAATTTGCTAAATCATACACTGGCTATAGTTCCGAACACTTACACTTGAACTTGAATAGTCCCTTAGCTGACATATGGGCATGTTATTCCACGCAGCCAGTATGTCAATTTGAGCACTACTAGATTTTGGATATTGCGTATTATGCATCTCCATTGTTTTTTGTCAAGAGCCTTTTCTTTCGCCTTGCCAAGGCTGAGTCTTCTTTTCGTTAGGTCTTCTTCAGTGAGCTTTAACCAAGTTTTAACTGATAAGGAAGTCAGTTCAGATGCATACAGCAAACATGTCTAAACCATCGAAGACTGCGTTTCTGAATTTCCTCCACAACGGCTGGTTGATCATTGCATCTCACCCACATGGCTTCATTTCACATTCAATCTAGTAAAGAGGCACCCATAATTCGTCGTAATTAACGTAATCTAATTTCTGTATGTCAGCTGTAGGAGTGTCCAAGTTTCTGCTCTATACAGTGATGTCAAAAGAATCAACGACAGGTAGAGGCACATTTTTGTTTGTTTGTAAAGGTAACCACGTCAGTTCACCAAAAGCTTAAAGTCAAAAGACAGAAACTTTAAATCTCATAACATCCTAATAACAGGATTATAACCTGTGTAATCCTCCATATTCTCATCCATGCATTTATCAGTAAGGTTTCTCTTGTAACAAAGAAAAGATCTTCAGGAATATTAGTGATAGGAATTATTTTAATGAATCATATTTTTTCCTTTGTAAAGCATCACCTAAAGCTAAAGAAAATATTGAGCTGGCAGGAAAAGTTTGTACCTGGGTAGGTGATATAACCACATTGGAAATAGATGCCATCGTGAATGCAGCTAATAAATCTCTTCTTGGAGGTGGTGGAGGTAACTCACTCGTATATATAAATTAAATTAAATTGTTAAAGTGATTTCTTTCAGTTCTTTTTCAAATCACAATCTTCATATTAAAGAATTACTAAGAGAAATCTGCACTTTATCTTAAGTTAATATGAGAAATTTAAATTTTGTATTTCTCTCTTAACTTCAATTATTCTTCATCATAAAGTGGATGGAGCCATTCATCGTGCTGCTGGACCCGATCTCAAAAATGAATGTGCTTCTTTACATGGTTGTGAAACTGGTGAAGCTAAAATGACAGGAGGTAATGTAAACTTAAATTGAAATAAAGAATAGTGATAATAATAATACTGTTCCAAAAGCAATACAGTCAGTGTTGCTAAGACTGAGGGTCTGCTCCTATCGGGACAGCTATATTTATGTGTTGTCCCCATTCGTATAGGTGGAGAAATTCAAGCATCTTGGGACTGCATTTATGAGTGATGGCAGCAGGACACAGAATTGGCTGCTTAAACCGGTGAAGTAAGCAGTGTTGGATGTGAACTCCAGCAATCCTTGGTAACGAAATGTGAGCTAGGAAACAGAGCTAAGCTCTCTGTTTTCAAATCTGTCTCTATCCCCATTCTCACCTATGTTCATGACTCTTGGGTAATGATGAAAGAGTGATCGTTTGTGCAAGTGGCTGAAATGAGATTCCTGAGAGGTGGGACATCTTACTAGATAGAGTGCATAGCAGCACAATAATGGAGTCTTTAGGTGTTACACCGCTACTTCTCCTCATTGAGAGGTCTCCATTATGCTGGTAAGGCCCCATGATACAGACATTGCAAACTGGTCTTCTTATGCAGTTGCTATTTTCCAAGCCAGTGGGAAAGAGATCAAGGGAAACCAGGTTTCTAGACTAAATGGAGAACCTGGTTTGAGTCATTTGGGGTATTACCATTGAGGACTTGTGCATGATGGCAGAAGTTCATGAATGCTGGAGATTCTCCAAAGGGTTGCTGCCCAGTTTGAAAAATAAGTAAGCAATACAGTTAATCTCATTTATTGCAACATATTTCAACATTCCACCTTAGACTGGGCAATTTACAATTAAAGAAGCTGTCAGCTGTTCAAGATTAAAGCAACATTATAAAATTTTAAAGTCAAAGACAGAACATTGAAACGCATCAGCAATAAATAAGCTTAATCATATTTCTTTTGGAACTCTATTCATTATAATTATTAATATAGCAATACGAGGGGTGTTCATACAGTTCGTACAATCACCAAAACCAAGAGGGAGCAGGACATCACATCCAAAATGGTGCAGCCTGTGGAGAAACTGCAATTGTGTTTGATGATACGTTTCCTCTATCCGAAGGGCAAGATCTCCAACGTAATCCACTCGGAACTGATTGAGGTGTACACTGATATTGCCCCAAAATATGAAACTGTTGCAAGGTAGCGCAAACAGTGGAAACTCCAAGAATCACCACCACCAAGAAGGCAAAGATGCAGGCGTCATTGGGGAAGGTGATGCTCAGCGTCTTTTGTTATTGCCAAGGTATTCTCCTGACCAACTGCGCCCAAAAGGGTCAAACAATCACTGGCATCAAGAAGAAATGCCGCGGGTAGCCGACCAAGGGCATTGGCTTGCTCCACGGCAATGCACCCACACAGGAGACTGTTACACATGCAGATGCTTTGGGCTATGAAATTCTACTTCTTTCCTCAGATAAGAAACCACTGCATGGCAAGCGTTTTCGTGATGGTGATTTCAGAGGTGGAACACTTTCTCAATGGTCAAAACATGGATTTCTACAAGAATGATCTCCGTCAGGTCGTTCATCATTTAGAAAAATGTGTGAAATTGTGTGTGTTTATGTTGAAAATGATTAACTCCGTCACAAGTTTCATTGCCCTATCTCCCTTCTGTCACAATGATTGTATAAACTTTATGAATTACTCTCATACAGAGCAATGTCTATTTTGAAATGACATATAGAAGTAAGAATTTTTATAATTTGAAAGAATTATTTAATTTTAGTAGATTACATTATGTTACAGGATACAAATTACCAGCTAAGAGTGAGTAGACCAATTCCAATTTAAAAGCATTTTTATTTATTATTGCTTTCATAGTTTTATTTTATAAGTAAATACTGCAATTTATTTGGTAATAAAAATATAATTTTACCTTTAGATGTTATTCACACAGTTGGCCCTGTGGGTGCCAATCCAGAAAAACTTCGAAGTTGTTATGAAAACTGTCTCAACACTTTAAAGCAAAATGATCTCCGCACTGTGGTACTTTTATTTATTTATTTTTTATTGAATTTTCCATGCAAAAATCACTTGAAAGCGGCCTAATATGTATTTAGGGTCAAAATTCTACAAATGGTAGAGGACTATAAACTGTGTATTTTGAGTAGGGACCAAATAGTCAGAAATGCATATTTTAAGCACCACGAGTAAGACATGTAAGGAAGCTTTTTGTAAGCTGCTTGTTTTCCAAGCAAACAACGATTTATTTATCCATGAACAACTTAAACCTCAAAGCAATAACATGGCAAAAACATACCTCAAATCAAGTAATCAAAGTATGTACAAGGGTTGCCCAAATGAAAAGTGGACACAGTGTGGATATGCAATATCTTTATTTGAAACTTAAAAGTAATCACCATGATTGTTGAAGCATTGGTTCCATTGTTTACACAGCAGGTCAATTCCCTTTGCATAGAAGGATTATGGTTGTTTTTTGAAAAAATCTTTCACTGCATCTGAATTGAAACCTTTCTCTTGCAATGTCTTCTTGAGCAGCAAATGATATTCCATGCATCGTAACCCTTCAATTCGCTCTAACCATTTCATCAACAGCAGCTATGGACAATTGTTCACAGCTGTTCATCCTACATGGCTTCATTCGATGATAAATGTTGACATTCTGCTCTAAACTAAAAAAAAATGCATTGCACTACTCCTTGCTATTCTTTCCTGGATGCATCCATCATGTTGCAACCACATGTATTATTTGTTCTTGTGGTGCCTGAAGTATGCATATCCGACAACTTATAAGCAGATTTTATTCTGATTAGTAGAAAAAATATCCATAAGCATGATGCATAATGGTGTACGGTATATATTGATGTTTCCCAAACTTTTTCCTGATCATTAGCTTTCTCTGCATAGGTTCCCTATCTCAAAATACTCAGTTTGCAGTCATCTACAATCTTTAGGCTTTGATGTGAGATGCCCTGAAAATTTTGAAAAGTTATGTATTGAGCTCGTTTTTTTTTTTTAGTTTTTTTTTTTTTTTTTTTTTTTTTTTTTTATACAAGGGATGTTTCTGTATTAGTGACCACAGGGTAGTATGTACACTAGGATATGGATCAAGTGTTTCTCGCTTATACATACATTAGACCCAATCTACTTCACAGCAAATGGACTTGTCCATCCAATGCTCTGCGTGTATGCTGTGCTGCGAAGAATAGCATCGTCATGAGAGACTGGTCTGAATGCATGAGAAAATTTCGTTCCTATGAGATTTACACTATTTGACAGAATTGCAGAAATAGCAATGATACAATGCTATGAACTTGAAGGGATGAGAAATGGGCTCAATCGTACAACCCAAACAGAAACACCATTCGAATGAATGGCATCATTATGGGTCCCCACAAAAGTCAGAAGTACTTCAGAAACCCAGCAATGTGAATGTGATGGTGACTCTGATGTACCATTGTGGCATTCACTTCCAAACTGTTCGACGTTGCTGGCAACAGATTGTACGCAATGCCGGGACTACATTGAGGGGATGTAGAGGTTTCATAAAGGTATCTCTTTTGTAGCAGTTGTAATTAATAGTTGTCACTAATAAAGAAACAGCCCTCATATATATTTAATCTTTAGTAACCTTTACTATTTGGGGAACTCCGAGTTTAATGGCTTTCTTTATAACATCTCAAAATTTAATCTTTGTTTAGACTTCATATTTTTAAAATATTAATTCATTTTTTACAATTTTTCCTAGGCATTTCCATGTATTTCAACTGGTGTCTATGGTAAATGTTTTCTTATATTTTAATCCAGGAGTGCTCCTCTAAGGAGCTTTAAATTTCTTATTTCCTCCCTCAAAACTCTTGACTGTTATTCTAAAACCTTCTCCTCAAATAATCCTAAATAAACCTTTCCTCTGAATAATCCTAATCTCAGGAAAATAATATGGCAAAGGCATTGGTCCCAACCCACCTCCTGAAACTCATGGGTGCACTCCTGTGCACACCTTTAGAAACTCCTTTATTAGGCATGTTGTCCTCTGATGTCTTGTGCCTTGTTTTCAGATATGAAATTTCATAAAGTTGAAGGAAAACTAGTCGTCAGACTTAAAGAGGAAGTCCAGCCAAATATATGAGGGCCATTTTTTTTTCAACCTCGGATAGTGATACTAAGTGACATCTGCCACTGCTGAATCCAACACATCAGTTGAAACTGGACTTCATGTTTGATTTTCTCGCTAAACATGAATCATGTAGCAATCACTGTATACGTATATCATAACACAAGTCATCTGTGGAGTGTCATTCAGAATAAAAAGAGGCACGCTGTCTTCTGGAATTGTTTTGATTCATGACATTGCTGTGGCAACCAACAGCTTCTTGAGCAATTTCAATGGGAAGCATTCGATAACCTATATATAGCCCAGATCTGACTTTCATCTTTTTCAAGAGCTGAAAAAAGATCTGGGAAGACTGCACTTCACAGCAGTGAAGAGCTTGGAGACCTATCTCAACAAGCTGGTGGCAACCTTCTATGAATAAGGTATTGGAAATCTTGTCCACCGATATGACAAACGTTTCAATCTTTAAGGTGATGATTATTTTATATCCCCATCGGAGGTTTAAAAAAATAGCCCTCGTAAATTGTCGTAAACAATGATATTGTTATTTTTGCTTGATAATACGCATCCATGCATAATGCATTAAAATCATTACTTGATTTTTGGCAAAATTCCCATTCACAATACAGTACGGACCCAGTCGAACACTGTCTGCTACAATGCAAAATCGACTCCCAACGTGATTGTGGCATGGCTTCGGGATTCTACTTATCTGGTTGTCGTTATAACCAATACTGCTCTTTATCTGATCCTTATGCCGCATACCAATCATTCTTAATTTTCTCACGATCCTTCCAAATCGTTGACACATTGTGGTTGTTGGTACTAGACTCCAGCTGCCAAATAATGTTTGCTTTTTCTTCCAAGGTTAAGGATTTTCTTTCAGAACCCATTCTTGTTAATACAACTGCAGCGGCAACAGAGCCAGACCACTGAGTCGTTTTCCAACTCAAAAGCATTTATGCCACTAATACAGAACCAAAAAATCTTCTTCCAAGTTTAGCAGAATATCCACTGAAATCTGCTGACTGATGAAGGGAATGGTGGCGGCACACATGGATTGAAAATGCACCCTCAAAAGTGTGTGTCAAAGGAAATCTTTCCCATGGATACCCGCATATCTTTCGTCACCAGAAATTGACCGCTATAGATATTTCCGTTGTTATAACCAAACTCGTGTTGTCATTTAGATAGGAGATCAAACTTAAGAGAAAAATCTGATCCTTATATCTGGTTGGTCGCTATAACCAATGTCATTATAAACAATTTGGACTGTATTAAGAGACACATTGTTTTAAGGGTGTCCAAAAAATTTTGATCACACAGCGTAATTTTATTATTTATTATTTAATCTAATTACAGTACATATAGTACCTGTTCAATATGATTCTGAAGGGACCATACGAAAATAAGACTAGGTTTTTACTCGACTATAAGACTAGTTTTTTTTCCCAAATTAAAGGACCAATAAAAGGAGGGTCGTCTTAAAATCACAAATTACACAAATATGCTGACTTTTGCAAGGTAAATACGATATTAAGCAGGGAAACATCTTAAGTGGGAAGATAGAGGGGAAGTGAGTAAGTAAATTACAATTGGATATAGAAGTGAAACAAATAAGAGTACTGACTTGAAAACTACTTTTATTTCTCCACATAATCTCTCTATACATTAAGGTACATGTTCCATAGTTTCAGAAGCCCCTCAAAACCAGCAGCATAAAATTCTTTGGGCTATTGCCTGAACCTGGTGATGACTTTTGTACAGCTTCATCATTGGGAAAGTAATGCTTACAGTCTTCTGGGATCACTAGGGCATATTGCATACAATATTCTGGCAGCAAGAGTAAACTGTAAATGCCGACTTATACTGTAACATCCTCATGAAACTTCGTAATGCCATTCTATGGAAGCGACCAGAAATTTGCTCTGTATTGCCCTTACTTTGCTCGAAGTGACTTCCATTTGTTCGGCTTCAAGCTGTACAAAGGGAAATTACTACCTGGTTCAGACAGCAGCCCAAAGAATTTTATGCTGCTGATTTTGAGGGCTTGTGAAACGATGAGACAAGTGCCTCATTGTACAGGGAGATTATGTGGAGAAATAAAAGTAGTTTTCAAGTCATTATTCTTATTTGTTTCATTCTATATCCATTTGTAACTTACTTACTGACTTCCCCTCATATGTAAAACACGTAATGCCCTTTCATAATTTTTATTATTCTGTGCTCTAGAATACATATTACAAGTTGAATTATACTTTAATCACGTACGTCTTGTCATTATAAACACAAAAATATATGACACAGTCTACTTGAAATAAGCATCTAGTGGGAAAGTTTTGCATTTAATCTTGGATATTCTTAATGAGCAATGTTGGATAAATTGAATTAGAACAAAAACCTGAAGAGGGCATATGAAGGTGGGAATATGGAACTAGAACATAATCTTTCTCCTTGGCTATGGATATGTACTGGCAGATGAGCAGGTTTGGGTATGCATGATCTCTGTCGTGGCTACAAGCGAGCTCAAAGTACATTACATATGCACAGTGGTGAGAAGGACCATATTACGCAGGAAAACTATCATATTAAATGGGATAGATTATATGGAAAAGTTACTTAAAATTTAGGGGCCAACAAAACAATGTGTATTATGCAGAAGATCGTATTAAACGGGTACTACTGTATTATAACTGAATATTATTTAATTTAATTTCGTTTAATTTTGGTGAGCTTGAAAATAAATGTTGTATTTTGAAGGTTATCCAAATGAAGATGCTGCACATGTTGCTTTAGGAACAATAAGAAAGTGGTTAGAAAACAATAATGCAGAAAAAGTAAGTTTTCATCGATAGAATATGAAGTTATATTTTTAGATATTAATTTATATATGTTGGTTATTCTTCACTAAACTTGATTACGCTTTTTATATAATTGGATTGCTTATATAAATTTCTTGTAAATTGGCTTATACGAGTTCTTAACATTACCTGAGAGTAAAATTGTAAAGGTCACCTTTTGAATGTTTTTTATCTGCTTTAATTTTGTAGGTGGATCGTATTATTTTTTGTTTGTTCTTACAAGTCGATGTCAAAGTATATTCAAAACTTCTCCCAGTCTATTTTCCCACTACAGGTAAACTTTCTTATTTTGGTAAAGGTCAGAAAAAATAACTTAATTCGCATAGTTTTATATATGAATGTATGGTGTAGATATACGTATACTGATGGGTCATTGGTAATTTAATACGACTTAGATCACCTTTCAGCCGCAAAACCGCAGACATGCGGTGAGGCATTGACTCAACAAGATGCTGAAAGGTAGTCTGAGGTATCTGGTACCAGGTGCTCACCATTTTCGATAAGTACTCGCAACAACTGCACTTGAACTTCCCACCAAACAGTCATTTCTTAGATCGATGTTCCAAGGCGCCAGGCCATCTTGATTTGTCCTTTGTTGAAGTCTGATAATTCTGCTGCTTTTACTATGCTTCAGTTATACACTCTACTTTCGGAACCTCAGTTCACTGGCAGTTTAAATATAGAGGTATAACCTACGGTTGCACCGTATATGTGTCTTAGAGCAAGCTCAGGAGGTGGTCATAACGGGTCATCAGTAAATGTAAGTTAATATAAGACATTTTACATAGAGTCATCATAAGCATAACCCTTCTCCGATGAATGTCTGCTTTCGAATGTCACTTTGAAGCAAATCATCATGTCGGGACCAAGACGGTTTACACAAAATATCGTTTTAAGTAATCCATTTCTCGTGATCAGTAATCAGTCGCTTCAAAAACGGATTAAAACAATTTAATGAGCATATCACAGATGTCTATATGCGCTGTCAAATGAGTTCATGAGGAACCTAAATATCGGGTTTGCTTACGTATCCCAGGTTCCTCAGGTGGTTATGAATGCTTGAATGATGGTTGGTTGGTTTGTTAGAAATTTTGGCGTCGACTTCTAAGGTCATTTTGCGCCTTTTACACAAGTTATATCTATACGCAGCCCAGGACAAACACAAACACCCATGCCCACGGCGGGATTCGAACCCACGACCAGGCAGACTTGAAAACTAGAAAGCCTACGCCCTAGCCCTCTCGGCCACCTGACCAGCCTTGAATGATGGATAATTAATGTCAACACACAAGGTTTGTTAAAATGTTGTAATGGACAAGTGGATTTCTCTAATGCTGTACAGGGTACCTCTTAAATTCAGGTTTTCTTTATCTGAAAAAACAATTGATAGTATTGAAAAGTTTTTTTTTTTTTGCTGTATAGAAATAGGTTTCGTAATTAATCTACTTATTGCTCCGTTTGTTTGTTTACTGAAAATGTTTATTCTGTTTAAGGTGGATTTGAACATTTTTAGAAACTTCCTCTGTTAATCTTTTTAAATCATGCAGAGCTAGCGCATAATTTCTGTGGAAGGTAATATTAAAAAAAATATGTGCACAAACCAAGTCCTAGTCATAAATGCACTTCAACATACAGCACAATAATTAGACTTAAAGCAGATTTTTGATTTGCAATATTTCAAATTTCGTTTGATTTGATTCATTTTTTGTAAGTTCAACACCCACCAATTTTTCAGTTATACAATATTATTACAGTAAAACCCCGGAAATCCGAATAAATTGGGGCTGTTTATGGATTCTGGAAAATTTTGATTATCAGAAAAAAAAAGTTTAAAACACGCAATGAATGTATCAGATTGCCCTTTAGTGCATTGTAATAGATAAAGAACCCATGAAGAGCAGGGATGAGATGGAGACATGAAGTTAATGACTTCTTCAGTTTGTATAGCAAATCCCAAGATGAAAAGACGCAGGGAAAAATTGCCTCCAAGAGTGGATTGTATTTGATGACAACAGTTGTTAACAGTGCAGTGATGAAGACATCATTTCTATGATGCAAGATTAACCTCAAGATGCTAGGTACGTCCAGAAAGTAATTTTTGTTTGATAGTACAAAAAAAAAGCAAGTACACACTCAGAAAAAAAATTAATTACAAAACTAGCTGAGAATGCATGGTACTGCATTACCATAACGATATTAATGAAAAGCATCATTATTGTATTTGCGAAGCCGATCGTTCTGTTGCCAATTTTTTTTTTTTTTTTTTTTCGAATTGTTTGATTTTGACTTCAGATTCTGATAGAGCATTGCTTCCCAAACTTTTTTGACTCGTGAACCCCTTTCATAAAGATCATGAGTTGTGCGAACTGATTTATAAATAGACATACATACCCTCATACAAAAATAGAATTCCCCCATTACGGAAAAGTTTATGAGAACCCCAGTTTGAGAAATGCTGTGATAGAGCATCAAAAAGTAAGTAAAAGTTATAATAGGCGCACACGTGCTATATATTTGGGAACAGCCAAAAGTTGAATTTAACTACTATTTTAGCATGTTCCAGAATTGATAGGACATGTTCCTATTATAACTTTACCTATTTTTTGATGCTCTGTCCGAATATCTAAGTCAAAATCAAAATAAATTAAAAAAAATTGGCAACAGAACAACCGCAAATCTCCATATCTTGAACTATTTTGAAGGCACTTACCCTAACGGGTCATGAGTTTTTGTATCCCTCTTCATAA
>JAHWFO010004499.1:7473677-7603227 GCA_023313115.1 Rhysida immarginata
ATGGTTGACATCGCAGGTGGCAACATTTTATGAAGAGGGATACAAAATTTCGTGGTCCGCTATGATAAGTACCTTCAAAATGGTGGGAGCTATGCAGAAAAATAGTTCAATGTATAGAGATAATTTGGTAATAAAGTTTTTTCCTGAATGTATACATGCTTTTATGTATTACCAAATGGAACTTACTTTCTGGACGTACTTCGTAATATTGAGAAAAGGGAAGAAGACTACATCCCAACAGATCTTGTTTCACCTTCGGATGCTGCAAAAGCACTTGAATTGGCGTTATGTTTATGCAACACTGATACAGCATCACATCATCAAAGAGACTTTAGATTTCTCAAGAGACGATCGCAGATTTCATTCACAGACACTGACTTCCAATGTAATCTTAAGCAATAAACAGTTCTGCTTGCTTTGAATCTGTAATTCTTACTTATTTTTCCTTGATCAAGAAACTGAATTTCGTGATCAATTTTCGTTCGGAGGTGTTCGGTTTATCTGAAATTTCGGATTCCCGAGGTCTTACTGTATTTTAGGTCTTCTTGTAAATGAAATACATTCGTTTTGTTGAACGTCTAAGGAATATTGAATATATTTTCCCTTTTTTAATGTCTAATATATATATATATATTTTTTTTTATTCTTTACAGAATCTTGAAGCAATTAAAAAACTTGCCAAGATTTTTAAAGTCATTCACGTGATACTCAAAATGTAGTTCAACACGATCTGATTAAAATTCTTGTTCCTTTATCCAGTTAATTAAGACTTTTTATTTGTAGTTTTACTTTGTGTTCAGTGATTAAAAAGTACAAAGCAGACATATCTGATTTTGTTACATGTTCATAAATGTTTTTCTAATTTTTTGTTATATTCTTTTAAGTTTACTACTTAAAAAATTAATAATAATAATAATAATAATAATAATAATAATAATAATAATAAAGACATATCAACTAATAAGCACCAAAATATGTTATTCAGTAAAAGACAAAACAGTCTAAATGCATTGTTTTTTATAATTTTTATCTATTTTTTGCTTGATAATTTCACTTGTAAATTAATGATTTGTATTAATAAAAATTATTTGTTGAATTGAAGATGTGTGCTTCCATTAATAAAATTATTGATTTCTTAAGATGAAAATATAGCTCACACTCTGATAAAAAAAAAAAAAAAAAAAATCGACACACAAAGAAGTGTGAAAGCTAACTACATGTAGAAATTATTTGCCGTATACTGGGTTGGAAAGAAAACAATATCTGATGCGAGGTTCTAAGGTCGAAGGGCAGCCACTAAGACATACACAATTAAAAAATTCAACTATATATCTGCATGACATCATCATGCACAGAGCTCGAGCTTGTATAGTCGCCCCCTCCACGAGTCAGCAACCTCGGTTCCTGGGCCTTGCTGTTTTGTGGATTTTTCCGACTTGTGGAATTCCAAGATAGGTATCACATCTACTTCATTGCCCAGTTCCATCCATAATATATATTCTTCAGTAAATTACAAGCTTTTAAAGAAGAAAATTGCAAGGAAAAATTAAACCAGATTAAATGCAGTAATATTTTTTTCAAATTAAGACAATCACAAGTCAGCGTTTTAATTTTTTACGGAAAAATGTAGTCGCTTATGCAGGGGGGATGCAAAACAACCAGTTCGAAGAAAGCCGGCTTATATTAATTTCATAATCCCTCCTGTCCTTTCAATTATCAATGTCAATTACAAATAATTTATTTTCATAACTCTCCCCTCCCCTCCCCAAAACAGGTTATATGCATTAAGGGAACTATAAAATTAGTTAATTTTGAATATTTTAATCGTAATAATCGTCACCGATTAAATTTTTGTTGGCAAAACTCCCCGACCAGAAGTCATTGTCCTCCATCTTGGCTTTCAGGAAAAAATTGCCAACTTGCGGAGGGACAACTGTATACCGTATTGACCCTATTATAAGCCGCCCTGAGCATATCTCATCCTGCTGTAAACTTGTAGGGGAATTCCAATGGCAAATGGGAATAACTCTTTATTTTATGTCAAATTAATGGCCAACATTTGAAGGACTTGATTGTAAGCTGCACCTTGAGTTTTAAACCTTCAATGATTGGCTTATAATCGGGCCAATACGGTATAACAAATGCCAACAGCCGAAAATTCGTGAACATTTTGGGAATAAAATATTGGCTGATTTATTAGACAGAAACCATTACACAAAGTAACAAGTTTCAGTATATCATTGATCCACCTTGCGTCAGTGGCGAACTTCTACCTAGGGAAAAGACGACCTCGGAAGGGGAATTAAGTTCAGGAGACAAAATGCTAAATCACCAAAAAATGGAGCCCCGACTCCGTTAACTGACTAAGGGCCTGAGTCTCTATGTTCAGGGCTATTTAGTCTGGATACAAGCTATTAACCGATCTGCAAGGATCCATAAAATTGCCAAATGATGTCTGAGGAATATCTTTCCAGTGATTTCCAATTGACACGCTAATTCGTTGATATTCTGGTTGGATACAGCTACATACCATGACACCCTAAATGCCAAGACCATCCTTGAAAGACATACTGCGTGACTGGGCATTAGTTTGTTGAAAAGCAAGCCCAAGTGTCATGAAAGGAATGGCAGCGTTATAGAGTGTTCAAAATATATCAGACACCTTGTGAAATTTTGATCCTATGCACTTTCATTACAATCGGTACATCTTTTCAGATACATCAAATATTTTTAAAGAAACAGCAAAAGTGTGCCAAAAGTTATGGGAACGTCGTATGCATCGTATAAAATGTCTGTAAATAGACAAAGTGTTATCGGTGCAGTCAATTCAACTATTAACATGGCTACATGATGAGAATTATCATTTTTGAACGCATGGGACATTCTATTTCTGAAGTAATGCAGGCATTCAACATTCCTCAATCCACAGTGTTAAGGGTGTACAAAGAGTACTTCATTTTAGGCATCGCCTCCGACCATGGACAGCACAGTTGCTGATCGTGGCTTCTAAATACTTGGGATCAGCGACATCTGAAAAGAATGCTCCTTTATAACAGATGCACATCACTATGTCAATTAACAACCACATTTGATAAGAGGTGTACCAGAAACATATCTATGAGGTCAGTGCATCGAAATTTGGCACTGATGGGATATGGCAGCAGAAGACCAACAAGCGTGCCTTTATTCACAGCATGCCATCGGAGACTGTGCCTTGCCTGGGCTCGTGGACCTTAGATGAATGAAAACATATAGCTTGGTCCGATGAGTCACGATTCAAATTGGTGCAAGCTGATAGTAAGATTCGAATGTGGCACAGACCCCATGAGACCATGGATCAACTACTCTATCCGCATTCGTGTGCGAATTATTGAGTTTTAAAGTTTCTTCTGACTTTTGGATCACCCTGTACTTGGGATATTATCAAACAATCCATCCGTGCACAAGAGCCTGCATCTTCAACACTCACGCAATTATGGGCTGCTATCGAGACTGCATGGTCGAACATCTCTTCAGAGGATTCTGCTGACTGGTAGAGTTCATGCCACGTCGAGTTGCTGCACTTTGCCGAGCATAAGGGGAGCTGCTGCACTTTGCCGAGCACTTTATTCACAATACAGTAATGAATAAACATCCCATGATCAGGGCCGTACGCAGAATTTTTTTCGGGGGGGGGGGGGCTGGCCCAATCCTGCTTGTGGGGGGGGGGAGATCCCCATGTAACAGATTTAGTTGACGTGATGGCCAATTTCGGGGGGGGGGGGGGGGGCCCCCCCCCCGGTACTGCCCATGATTTTTGACACTTCTGTGTATAATAACAGCAAACCCAAATGAATTGACGAAAAATGTTTTCAGTGATTCCAATCATGTACTGATTCGAGAATGTACCTTGAATTTCAAGCTTCTATAAAGAAGAGGATGATAGTGTATGAGGCAATGATTTGCGTAGAGAAAAGGATATCTGATTGGGGTAATTTAGCCACAAGTGCCTCATACCCTTTCATACTGGCATTTTTTGAGGTATAAGGTTGAAATTCGAAATGTAGCTTACTATGGGCATGTACATTTTCACTATTTAGTTTGGTTTTGATTGGCCCGCTGGGGTCGGAGTTTCGGGGATGGGAGTTAGAGGGGACCAAAAGGTCTACGAGTATTCAGGTATGTAAAGGAGTGAAATTCGGTACGCAGATTCCTCTAGGCAAGTTCTTCATTACTATAAAGTTGGGCCACACTGTCCTAATGGGCTTGGAGTTGTGGGAGTGGCAGTGTCTTGTGTCTTTGGTCTTTAGAACTATGGCAACCTACGGCATGTGATATATCATTCGATCGAAAAAGATGAGTAAGGAAAGAATATAGGGTTCTTTTATATTTTCTAAATATTACATTCGAGAAAATCAATTTTTTGATTTAAAAAAATTGGGGGGTTAAAAATAGGTGAACTTAGGTTTCCACTACTTTCCTATATCTTCCTCAGGAGGATTAATTTCTTATTATTACAATTATTATTATTGGACTTTGATTCAAGAATAAACATTGCATTTCTAAACTCACAGACATTTCTTCAAGATGAATAGATTTTAAAATCCTCTTATGTTGAATGAACATGAGATATAATCAATAACTTCCATAATTCAATGATGTAAAACTAATTAAATAAAATATTGTTTATTATTTTATTTAATAAATAATAAAATATCAATGATGATGAAAAGTCACTTTTCAATCCACAGTAGTCACACTTTTGGGGTCTAGATAATGTTGAAATTGATGTTTAGATTTTTCTGAGGATAAATTCCACTGATGTTTGTGCTTTTGCAGAAAAGAACGATTTTTTTCACTGATGATTAAAGTTGAAATTTTTCAGCTAGTACCATTCAATTTCAAATTTCTGCAAAATTTATTGGAAATCATCATGTTCATTCAAGCATAGATTTTAAAATCATACATGATAATATGTATCCAAATATTTATTGTTATTGCGTTGTCAAATTAGTTTTCCTGCTGCCCAAATTTATGGTGGGAACGAAGAAGCATCTGAACATCTTTTTGTCTCGTATCAGTGAATCCCTAGCACATTACAAATCTCACTAATCTTTCAATTCAAAATTTTTTCTTGGGAAACTCTAATTCAGATTTCTCAAACAATTTTCATCTTACGCTTTTGCATTATTAACTATGCTGCCGAGAATCGAGCAGAAGTTTCCTTCAAGAATGATTTCAAACAATGGCTTCTCCAAAGAAGCAAATTTACTAAGAAATATTATTTGGAAATTAAGAAGAATGCACAACTGACCTATTTGTGTAAGAAGAAAAAAAATTATTGTTATGGAAATAATGTGCGAGAATTCTTGTACTGCCTAATATGCTAATGTGGACGTTAAAATCATAATTGAAACGCTTGTTATATATCCTATGATCATTAAATCGTCTTTTTTAAGAAGTTCATGGATGATATTCTTATCTCAAATTAGGTTGTAAGAAAATATTAAAAAATGGAAAATTCGAAGACGGAAAAAGAGAATATATCTGCTTTAAAGCTGAAAAAAAATTATTAAAACTGATTTATTATTTTTTTTTTTTTTACAACAATTCGAATTTTTAAATTAAAATTTTTTTTCATTGAAAAGATCCACTTTAAAAATTCAAACTTAACCTGTATTAAGAAAAAATACGAAAAAAATGATTTCTTTCTTAAAAATCTAAAGAAAGAATAATCTTCAATGAACAACGCTGTTTTTCTAGCACGTTTGCTCCTAAAAAAAAATGCTTTAATCTAGTAGAAGATCTATTTTTTTCCTTTTGTAACGTATAGTTGCCATTAAATTATACTGTGAACAACTTTTTTCCTTAAGACATTGCAATCTCCAATGAAGGGGGAAAAATTTTGGAGATGAGGGAAGAAGTCTTCTCTCATTGGTTTTTTGTTTAATGAAGGCGTTGAAACAAACAATTATTTATATTACGTTGCAGTAAGAAAAAGAAGAAAAGTTACTGTTTTTCCTGTTTTTTCTTCTTTCGCCACCTTCTTTTTCTTTGCTCCGAGAGGCCGTTAGAGGCGGAGGCGAGAAATCAATCGCCGTGTATCGACCCGCGTCGGTTGCGACTGCCGTCCTCTCTTCGCTGGCGAAAGCCTCCACATCGGAAACTCTCCTCAATTGAAGCGCAAAAATTGCCATCATCGTCATCATGGAAAGGTTCTACCACTTACTCATCCTTCTTGTTCTCATCCACGGTAAACACTCTTCTTAAGAAAATATTTATTTCAAATCTGAACATCAAGTGTGAATTAGCTAGAATCTTTTCCATCTTCATCTTCTCACTCTTTTCTCTCTCTCGCTCCTTTACCTATATGTAATGGCGACTGCCTGCGTTTCATTTGAAGGGGCTCAAATAAACGAGCCTGAGGTATTAAATGGAGATTATCATTTTGAGATCACCTAGCTCACGCTATGCGCATTTTATTCTGAAAATCAGGAATTGAAAAGCGAAATTCCTGATGGAGATGACGTGCAGGCAAGCCGGCTTAACATCGCCTTCTTTCCACCGGGCACATCAATATAGTTTAGCGATGTTATTTGCGATTGTCTATTTTATTCTCAATATTATATTTTCTATTATGACAGCTTGTAACGCACAGAATAACGATGACGATAGCAACTCAAAGACAGATGGGGATTCCAGTGCAGAGGATGATAATACTCAGAATAAGTTACCCAACACTACCGAAGCGGTAAAATACTTTTTTTTTAGGACATACATCAGCTTTATTTATTTTAATGATATTCTCGATATTCATAATTATATGTGCCATTTTCATGGATATAGGCCGATCCCGGAACGTCAACAGTGCTTCCAGTGCCTCCCAGGGCAGAAACAGTTTCTAGTAAGTATGCGTCAAAAAATTACCCCCCCAAAAAATTTTTTTTTTTTAAATCAATATTAATCCCTCAATTTAATGTTTCGTAGAAATAAAAATTAATAAAATAATTTAAAACAAACCTGAAATAAATTTTTAAATTAGTTTATATATTAAAAATTCATAATCTTCTTTGAAATCAGTGGATGATTAAAATATTAAATTTTTACCATTAAATATTAAGATTAAAATTAAAATTTTTCCCTACTCAAAATATTATTATTTGAAATTTTCTAAGTTTATCTCTAAAAAAATAATATATTACACTCCTGATAAAATTATAAACTTTAATGAAAAAAGAAAAAATATTTTACGCTCAAATGACAATAAAACTAGTGTCATGGTTTTGTATTCAGAAACTTGTAAAAAAAAAAAATTGGTGAAAAACAAGAAAGAAAGAGTTTGGCAAAGATTATAAATTCAGTCTACAAAATGGAATTTAAATCTGAGTTCATGCAATCTAATCAAGAAAAATATATTGATTGGAAAGGTTACATATAAATTATAAGGATTGTTGTGAAGTAGAGAAATAGACTTTTGCTTATTATTACTTTTGGTGATATAAAAGCATCATAAAATAATTAATAAATGCTGTTGATTTATATAAATAATAATCGTAATAACTTTTAATTTTATCTTGTGAAAAACTTCTTTTTACGATTTTTCAAATTTTGTATATTTATTTTTTAAGTATTTTATTTGTAAACTCGACTTTCCAATATAAACCAATAATGGCTTCTGGAAATGCCAGATTTTCTTTGTATATTTCACCAAATATTATAATAAATTTTTTAATTATTAAAAAAAAAATTGTTTCCACATATTTAGAACTTCCTAGGACTTTCATTATTTGATAACTTCAAACATTTTATTTGGCATTGAACTAAGATATTCGACTGCATTTGGCATATGAAGATATTCGACTGCATTACTTTGCTATTCATCCATAATTGCATTTTTCAGTTCTTGAACAGTGTGAAACTATCTATGATCGTTGTAAACCTGGCATCTAAGACGTCCATTTTCAATTGGATTGAGGTCTGGGGAACGTGTTGGCCAGGCTCAATGATTTTTATGAACCATGTTTGAGTTGTGGCAGGGAGCATTAACTTTTTGGAAGGTCCAAATTTTTATTCCAAGAAACCAGCATAAGCTCCAAATTTTCTTCTAGAAGTCCCTTATAAACCAAAGAATTCATCTTATCATCAACCACGACCAGAAAATCACTTTTACCCATAGAGAAAAACGAGCCCCCAATCATAATTGAACCATTATTCATTTGACGACTCATTTGAACCTTCTTTTCTTTACGTAGAACATGCCAGTAGGCATCCCATCCATCAGAGCCATCTACCTGTATTAAAACTTCTACTATAATACGCCCCCCCCCCCCGTATAATGCGATTCCACTTTTAGAGCCTCCCCCCCCAAAAAAAAAACAGTAAAAATATTATCCTCTTGTATAATTTAGTCCCATACATTTAGGTGGTTTTTATCAGGCCAACATTTTTCGCATTATAGTAGAAGATTTACGGCAGATTAAATCTCTCATCATCCAAAAAAATCATTCCATACCATTCGTGAGTCCAGGACGTCTTTTCTTTAGCAAGGTTCAAACCTGCTTTTTTATGAACTTGTTTCAAAGACGGTTTCCTTCTCATCTTTAAACCAGAGATGAGTGGACATCTCTGTAGTGAAAGAAAACCAGTTCATCGAGAACAGTCCGGGGAAAAACATCAATAATACCAGCAGCAGAAACATTTTTCTCAGTTGCATGATGGAATCAGGGGCGGAAGGTAGTGTTCCTTGCTGGGGGGCTATGGATCAAGTCGAGGGGGCTATGGGGGCTAAGGACAATATTCTAGACAGGCTGAGGCTGTTGCTAAGGGGGGCTCAGCCTATCACCATCAGGGGGGGGGGGTTACCGTCCCCTCCCCCACCTTCTGCCACTGGGTGGGATCAGTTTATGTGAGCTACATTGTGTCTCTGGGGCATCCCAGAACCATGTAGCATCCAACTTTTACTCATTTCTTCTTCTTTCAGTTCAGTTCTTTGTGGCATTGTGAAAACACAATACAAGAAAGTAGGTTAAATAATTTGTTATTCCTAATTTTATTCAAAAATGCTTAAATTCATTCATATAAAATGGACAGAACCATTTTATTCAGGGTGAGTTTATAAATTTGGCCAAACTGAATGTACATCTTTTTTGATTTTCTCCAATTTTTGAAAAGATTTATGAATACAAAAATAACAAGACGCAAGTTTTCATAGTCATTTGATGGCTAAATACGTTTGCCTATCAAGTTTGTAAATTAACTTTGTATGTGAGTTTATAATTTTGTCTAGGAGTGTAAAAGCATTTTAATCTGTATTTCATGAATAATAAATTTTATACAATAAAATAAAACACTAACAATAAGCAATATATTTTTCAAGAAATATTAATTACTCCGTTTTGTTCATAATTTTTCTTCTAAAAGCAACTTTGAAAGCTCTAGACAATGTTTATATGTATTACACTGAAAACCACTTTCACACGTACACCAATTTAGTATCAGGCTGGGCCTCTTAGTCACTGTAATAGCTATACTACCAGTACTAGAACTTATACAAGAATATCTCCCCATAATATCCCACAACCAGAAGAGGCTGATGTTGCATTGAAGCAAGTGCCCATCCAATTTAATCCCATAAATATTCAATCTGCATACTACATGGGCAATATAAACATGGCATTCTCTTATCATACTACTAGAGTGAAGACTGTGGCCATGAATGGACGGGAATAGTCAGCAACAATGTTCTGATACAATGTAACATTATCTATCAGGGGGATAGTATCTACCATGAAAACATTCCTCTGTATGAGAGAACTGGCACCATCTTACTGAAGCCCATTGTGTTTGGAGCTGCAAGGAGTATTACATTTATATTACAGTTGATATTGTCCTCTGGTCCAGTGTTGAATAAATGCAGAGGCGTGTGATAGATTTGCTCAGTATGATGCAAGTCTATGGTGCCACCAGATGCAGTCTAGCATGGCACGGCCCTGAATAAATGGTTATTTTGCTCACTGGCGTCTTCTGGTAGATCCTCCCCAAGTGCCACTGAACCTTCTCATTCACGAGTTGTTGTCAGCCAGAGGACTGTCTTTGGCTCAACAATGTTTGAGAATATTTGGTAAATTGAATATTTGATTTTACAGGAAAAATTACTTCAATAAGTCAGTGGATATAAAATAATAATATAAACCAAATGAAAAATTCAACGACTTACTAACTGAGGCATCCTAGAAACTCTGACAGCTATGCTATCTTATGGGCTTCTATGTAGCAACATGACAGCCAGATGGCAGATTCCCCAGCTCACAAGTCAGAACTTTCGGATGTTGCATCATTTATTTTCAGTTCACACAACTATTCAAGGAATATATTGGCAATATCAGACATACTATATTCACACAAACTCAAATCTTTAGTTTTTGCCCATCTGTGTCTCCTAACATTTCACAGAAGATAGATTGTGCCCTATTGTACTACAAATATATGATGGAAGGACCAAGTGCTGGTCATGTATCTTCTTACTTCACAATGAGGGGCGTACTTAATAAAGTGGCCACTCAGTGTATTTCAATGCACTTATTATTTCTTTATATGAAATTCTAATAAATTGCAGTGGGGCCCCATGATGTATCAAATCAAAGGATTTATCCACCCAAACTATAGCTTCTAAGTATAAAATTATATTATGTTTCAATCGAAAAATTATTACCTGTAGTTGGAAGTTATCTGTAGTTTATTATTATTCTTAAATCTTGGTTATCAATGTATTTATTTCAATTCAGAAAAAGACATTTACATAACTTTCATTATAAGCATTACCAGTAGACAGTCCTGCACAAGAACTGGAACCCAATCTTCCAAAAGGGCCAGAGGATTCTCTCTATATTGTCAGCAGCAATGAGAATAAAATATGTCTTGCAATCAAGTTCGACTCTATGTTCTCGTTTAATAATAGTATGGTTCATCTAAATAAAGAGGTAAATTCCTCCTGAAATCAAGTAATCTTATTCATTGATATTCACAAATTTTTCATAATTTTATTTATTTATTTTCTTTACAACTTTAAGCCTAATGGATTTTCCTTTCCGAAGAGTGAGCCTCCCATTTATGAAGGCCGATGTAATCCTTATCCTAGTATTACTATCACTGAAGAGCAGTATAAGGACCAGTATAACTTAACAATGGGATTTAATAAGGTATTATTTCAAAGAGCAAAAGTTTAATAACATTCAATGAAGAAAAACTAACAGATCCAAGCAATTATTTTAAGAAACAACACATTTGTGCTTTATATTGGAGTAAACATACTTCCTTACATTGTTTCATTAAAATACTATCTTATGAAGGATCAACTTCAATTACAATATGTGTTTCACAACCAAAGATCGTAGTATTTTCTCTAAGTTACTTCCAAAGTAAAGGAAAGTAAATGTAAATAATACAAAAGTCTTTAGCAGTTCGCATCCCCTATTTGTGCATCGCACTGTACAATTGAATGAATCTGCCTAATTCAAGGTCAATCAATCTCAATCATTTGTTTGTCATACTCTGTGTGAATTTTGATTGTTTTAGATTTATGTTGTTGAGGTTTGTTTATTAAAAAAAAATTATTATAAAGAATTTAAAGTACTCGTACTGTTTTACCTCAACTTATTTATTTAAAATTTATGCTATTTCTATGCATGTTTAAAATGAAGAAAATTCTAAATCCTGATATGTGAAGTGAGATATGTGATTCAATTTCTGAATGCAAAATTACTCAATCATGTGAGACTCTTTGTCAAATCAAGGAATTATGTGATGAATTATGGATGAATCAGCAGCATGGTGATGACATTGAAACTTTAATGCAAATGCAATTTACTGAAGAGCACACAACATGCAACTGCTTACGTACCAAACATAGTCCTAAGTTTCATCCATCCAATAAGCAATCTAATATAGTGTTTTTACTAAATATACAGCAAAAACCCAAGGGATTGATTCTTTGGATTATTTTAAGAATCTTTTGTGCTTTGATGATTTTCAAAGTACCACTTTGTTTCAAAGATACAAGACAATAAAGTTCAATAAAAACAATACTGTTATCTTTTAACAACATTCTGTTTACTATAAACAGTTGTTTTTTGGCAAGGTTGTTAGAAAGAGATATAATAACCTTAGTTTTTTTGGAACACTCACTACCTGTATATCTAGAGGATATACCATTGGGAACAAGAAATGCATCATAGTTTGTGCACAATGGTGCAACATATCAAGATCACTTATGGTCTACTCAATCCCTGGACTTAAATCTCTTTGTTTTTTAATTTTTTTTTGTTTTTTTTTGAGGTCATCTGAAAGTCATTAGTTTAAATTACTTCAGTGGAAAATGTAGATGATTTGAAAAATCATATAGTTGATGGGTGTAATAAGAAACAACCCTGGGGGTTTTTTGAAAGAGTTCGGCACTCAATGAGGAAAGATTGGGTTCATACATCTTAGCTGGTGGTAGTCATTTTCAGCAGTTATTGAGAAGCTTTACATGTAATATTAGGTAATGAAAGATTGTTTTTGTCAAAAAATCCTTTATCGCCCTGTATCCTTGAAACAAAATGGCATTCTGAAAATCATCAAAGGACAAAAGATTCTTAAAATAACCCAAAGAATCACCCCTTGAATTTTTGCCATATGTTTATACACCCTGTATATACTTAAATTTAACATGTTTTGAACAGTAATAAAAAAGATAAATTACAGAGGATAATTTATTTTTCTGTACGGACATACAGTTTACTGTTTAAGGTCCAGGCTTTTACACCCGATATGCTATTATCAAGTGAACATAATCATACAAACCCATAAAAGTTTCATGATTTATTGTGTATTCTGCAAAGACAATTTAATCCAAATTTTGTAATCATCAAATCTAAATGCATTCTATATTAAAAATACATGTAACACTAAGAGGCTATAGAAATTTGACATTACATTGGAGAAATCGTTCTATAGAAACCGTTCAATTATAAACAGAAGGAAAAAGTGAAATGTACAATTATTATCATATAAGCATAATGATAAATTACCATTTAATATATTCTGTATTTATAGGTGCTCCAGTAAAATATTTTATTCAAAATTACTTTTTTTTTTTACGCAGACTAAGGATAAGAGTTCATGGAGAATGATCTACATGAAATTTAAATATGACCCTAAGGATAACAAAAGTGAAAGTAAGTAGTTTAAAACTGAAAAATAAAATGTTTTGATTTTTTTTTTCATTTTTTCTTTTCAAATTCATAAATATTTTTCCAAATTTTGTTTAGCTATGACTAAATAAAAGTCAATAAAATTATTGTTATTCACACTTGTCTTTATTTTATGCCCCATCAGAGGTTGGAAAAATAACACCCCTCATATTTTTAAGTTGTCTATAAGATGTCATATTTTTAAGATAAATTGTTTGCAAATTTTTAGGCAATTAATTTGTGTGTATAGAAAGGAAAACCCCTACACGAACATGAGAAACGAGAAATCAAATACCAGATATGCATTTTCTTTCTTGTTTTTTGTTGTAGCTTAAAAGTTTTCCTTTCCATGCATGTTTATCAATTTCACAGTTGCTCTTTATTTTCTTTCTTTTAATTACAATTAATAAAATAAAGTGACCCTTTGGTTTGACCTTAAGCTAATTGAATGATTATCACCAAAGTGCCATTTTGAAATTATGGCTACGACCACTATTGGAAGTATATCAAAACTATTTGTGAAGCTTGGTTGAAGGGTCATAAATGGTTATACACTTGGATATATGAGAGGGAAAAATTAATTTTATATATTTTCTTTTCTTTGTATAGCTGCCCCATTTACTCTCCATGCAAAAGAGGAAGATTTAAAAAAATTTAGTGCACCAATATCACAATCATTGAACTGCGAGCAAACAATTATACCTCTATATAATAAAGAAAATAAGGTAGAAGCTAACATTGTCACTAGGACCTTCAAAATACAAGCCTACAATTTATCTTCAGAATTCGGCAATGGTAAGTTCCTTCCAATTTATAACATTCGAAATAAAATATGATGGAAAATAATAAAGTATAGTATTTCGCAGAATATAAGTCGCAACTTTTTTTTGTAAAAATCAGGACTCCTGTGGGATCCCGCGACTAATACAGTGAATATGATGTATATATGAAATCTACACGAAAATTCAAATATTTTGTCTCAATATCCTTAAAAAGATCAGTTATTAGCCAAGACTGGTGAAAGTGCAGAATAGCATCCCTTAACTTCTTTGGCTGATATCATTAAGACTGGACATGTTCATGTTCTGCATTTATTACTATGTCAGTTCTAGTTAATGATATAATTTGCCTTATTTTTGAACTTATTAATTATGGATTTCGCAAGGTAAAACATTCTCCAAACTACTGTGTTGGCCAACATCATAACTGGATGGCCATTTTGAATTGTTGCCACTAAAAGTACAAATATGTCAAATTTGTACAGCGAATGTGACATATATTGTTTTTTTAAGATTCTTCTTGAATTTTCGCTAGCGCGATTATAATCTGGGAAATGCAGTAATTTATTTTGCTCATATAATATTTATTAGTAAAATTTATATACATCATCATTTCTTAATAATAAGTGACCATCTCTGTATAATATCAAACCTTAAATCTAAGTCTTCTGATTCGATCTGTATAGAAAAAGCCATATATGCACTGAATGTTGTTCAGATTCCATTTTTCTATGCCATTCATTTTCCTCATTCATGTACTCCAGGTTCACTCTAGGACCAAAATTCCATGAGTCAAATTGACTCCTCAGCCTGAAAACTTAAAAAGAGTAAAATTCCAAAAAGATGCGAGCCAAATTGTTGATTTTTTTAGCTTTCATATACCTATACTATTGTACAATTTAGCTTCTAACCTATACTATTGGACAATTTCTTCAGAATATGCAAATTATACATTCTCACATTAACTAGCAAAGGTATAAAAAGCAAAAAATTTTTATTTCTGAAATATATTTCATTTTGCCACGGGACGTAAACCAGATGTCAGTAACGCTCAGAGAGATGTGATTGTTGCTTTATACTCCGTTGGACGAACTCAACGTGAGATTGCCGAATATGTGAATTGTTCACAATCTACTGTGTCCAAAGTTATTCGCCATAAGGGCAGTAGAAGTAAATCCAAACGAAAGAATTGTGGACGTAAACGTGCTACCACTCCAAGAGAAGACCGAAAATTGAAACAGATTGTAAGACAGAATCGTTTCAAAAGTGTTAAATATATGCATCTTGAGTGGAAGAATTGGGGAGCATCAGTGTCGAGTCGAACAACAAATCAAAGACTGCATGAAATGAACTTTAAATCGACAGTTCCTAAGATAAAGCCACTCATGATGAAGAAGCAGCGGCAGAATCGTGTAAGATGGTGCAAAGAACACATTTTATGGGGTGAAGATGACTGGAAAAATGTGTTATTTAGTGACGAATCAATGTTTTGTTTATCGTACGGTGACCAGGGTGTGAGAATTTGGCGTTTATCAAGTGAATCCTTTCACCGTGCATGTTTAAAGAGATCTGTGAAGTTCGCAGCATCCGTTATGATCTGGGGATGCATGTCCGCTGGAGGAGTTGGAGAGCTATGCATTTTGAAAAGTCGTGTTAATGCTGATGTTTATCAAAAAATATTAGAGTACTACATGATTCCATCATCAGAGAATGTTTGTGGCGATAATTTTATTTTTCAGCAAGATGATGCTTCACCCCATACCGCAAAAACGACTAAACAGTGGCTTCAAAATCGGGACATTCCTCTTTTATCTTGGCCTAGTAACTCCCCTGATTTAAGCCCAATCGAAAACGTGTGGAACATTATGAAAAAACAATTAAAAACCATTGTACCGCAAAATAAAGAAGAATTGATTTGTGCGATTAAAGAAATATGGTAAACAATAACAAAGGAAGAATGTAAAAAACTGGTTGATACTATGCCGCAAAGGTTACAAGCTGTTATCGAAAATAAAGGTGAAGCAACCAAGTATTAAGTTTAAAATAGTTGTAAAATTTCAACAAAATAAAAATATTCTATTTTTTTGTCTCTATTCCAGTGATATTCTATTAACTTGTCATTTAGTAGTTATTAGATTTTGCTAATTTTTTAAAAAAAAATAATCTCTTGGTAAATAATTTTTATTAATATAGGGTCAAGTGAACAAGATATGAAAAAAAAAAAAAACTTTAAAAAATTAAAATTTGAAGTGAAAATAATTTTTAACCAGTGCTGATATTACTGAAAACCAGATGATTCTATTTTTTTGGCAAGGAGGTGTAGTTATTACCTTTTGGGGTCTGTGATTAATACACCAAATTACTTATGCACGAATTTTATAAGAAAATTTTCACATTTCAGTGGTTCTTCTCTTCATACTTGTACTTTATTTTATTAATCTAAACTGGAAGAGACAAAAAGTGAGGTTGAAATGTGGAAGATAATATTCAAAATTTGACCAGTCAAAAAAAAACATCATGAGTCAATTTTTAGCAAAAATGCTCATTTGACGCATAAATTGTGAGTAAGATTGGACCCTGTGCTATCAATCTGATGTACAAGGGTCATTCAAGGTTGACCTAGACTTTACAGAGGAAATGTAATGTCCAATAAGCACCAAATTAGGTCAGTTTTCCAAAGTATTCCCTATCACTACGTTTACATGCACGTTTCGATCCGGATCGACTTGAGTTAATCCAAAATTGCCTCGCGTTTACATGCATCTAACTCGATCCGGATCGAGTCCGATAAGATGCCCTGTGGGTAAAGCTCTAGATTAGGAAAGTACGCCAGACTTTGTCATCTGCTACAGAAAACGCCATTGTTGGCTCAGTCGGCCTTATCACTTGAATTACGCTTCCTCTAAAATATGGCTGAAATGCAATTTTTAGAAAATTTTCTCATTATTAGCGTCTGGAAATATAACTGACAATCAATAAATTTTGTAATTATTGATTTTTTCTTTAAATTTTGTTTTCAATTAAAATTTTCTATATAAAAATAATAAGGTTGAGGTTATTTATAATGTTAACTATAATGTTATATATACAGTATATCAAGTTTTTGATTTATTTACCTCAATATAATAATCCTTAATAACTTTTAAAATGCATTTGCATGTTTAAGTTTTTTATACTTATTTTTATCAAAATATAATTTTATACATTCTTATCAAAACATAATTTTAATAGATTTTATCAAATTAATTTTTAGATTTATATCAAAAACTTCAATTTAATAGTTTATTTTAATTGTATTAAATAATAAAAATGATAAAATTACAATTATAATAATTATAAATAATTATCAAATTATAATTTAATAAAATAGAAATTGTTAAATTGAAATTTTTGATATAAATATAATATTTAATTTGATAATAATAATTTGATAAAAAATTATTAAATTAAATTTTGATAAAAAAATATATATAAAACTCCAATTTGATAGACAATTTGAAAATTTTTAATTAAGAAAAATGACATTTTGATAAAAAAAAGTTTACAAAAAAAAATTTAAACATGCAATGTATTTTAAAATTTATTCATTTATTTATTTATAGATATTTATTGTGTTGAGGTATAAATCAACCAAGAACTTATTTTAGTTAAAATTTTCTATATTTTTTCTTTCAACCAAACAGCAAATTTAAACTCGATCCCGATCGGGGTGTTTACATGCACATTATTGGATTGACCTCTTTCCTGAGGCAGCTTCCCTGGTTTCAAACCACCTCTTTCGACTGGATTGAACTCGATCCGGATCGGGGTGTTGAAGCCTGTTTACATGCCACTTTTTGCAGGATTGACTTGAAACTGGTCTTTCCATCCGGATCGAAAGTGTGCATGTAAATGCAGTGTATGTGTATCCAGGCACTCATGCCATCATTGAGGAATTGCCTGATAGGTTTGGCATAGAAAGAATTGGGCTGCTGTTGTGGTCAATGCAGGACAGCTTTCTTCAGCATTTCATTTGTCTGCAGGAAATTAGACAGATTATTTTAATTAAACATTTGTATCATTGTAATGTTCATTTATTTTATTTAAATACAACTTTTATTTGTCCAATTTTCTTCCTCTTTAGAATCACCATGTTCAACACCCCCAAAAGAAGTCCCAAAAATTAAATATCAAAGTGACGTGGCTCCAATTGCTGTAGGCAGTACTCTCGCTATCTTGACTTTAGGCCTCATTGCTGGTTATGCTATTTATCGATCGCTTACAACCAAAAAAGTGGATTACGCTACTATGGAGTAGTTCGAATGAAAATTCAATAATTCCACTATCAGTATTATTAAACACCTAAACTTTGCCTTCGCCATTTAGCATTTGAAATTTACAATTTTATTTCTATTTATTTGTCCCCCTCTTAAGTAAGTTTCAACAACTCTGTAGAACCTAAAAAAGAATTTGGAAACACTTGAAATAATCTACTAAATTACAAATTAAGACATTACTGTAGAACAGGGCTTCCCAGGTACTGTGTTTGAACAAGGGTAATTAACAAAGAAAAAATAAGAATAACTGCAAGGGAATGGATGTTCTTTTATTTAGACATAGTCAGCTGATGTGGAATTTTCTTCCAGAGTATTTTTCAGTAGGTAATTCACTGATTAAGCTGCCAAAACACAAAATATTCAATAAACTGTAAACTGAGATGTTTCTTTTGAGCATGTGTGACCTTATGAAACATGGATTTTGAGATGAGGGCAAAGCCTATGGGAGGCCAGTTGTAGATGCCATTATTTAAAGAAAACATTTCAACTTATTCTACGTGTAATTTAAGATGAAACTATGTAAAGATTATTTGACATAAATATTCTCGAGATCTGTTTATATGTAAGATTATACAAGCAAAAATTAAAATTAAAAAAAACTCAACAAAATTAATCTATATCAATGTATATTCATCTTTTAAAATGTTCCTGCAGTGTTTTAAAAAAAACACAATAATAATAATGCAGGATATAATAATAAATCACTTTTGATTCAACCATTAAAATTAACAACTTTTGCCCAACTATTAATCGAGTTTTGATTGATATTCAATGATAAAAAAAACAAAACAACAACAACAAACAATTAATTTAAGTGGCATAAAACTGAAATTAGCATCAGGGAAATGGTACCACTCATCTTTATTCTCAGTGAAAATGAGGGGAGCCTATTCTTTCTTTCATTGTTCAGATGAAATTTAAAACTGTTGGTTAATGTTCAAATTCTATGTATAAGAGTTGGAGAATAAAATGAAAAATGAAGTTTTGACTTCTATTTTATTTATATATTATATATTTTGGTATCAATGGCTCCTTATAGAAACAAAATTGATGATATAAATACTTCATTTAATGGACAAATTAGAATGGAAAGATGTGTGTGCCAAAGGCATCAAACGCATTTGTCAACATAGCGTAATAAATTAACCAGCGAAATTGTAATTATTAAACATAAAAGTTATTAGAAAAAAGAAAAAGAAGAAAACCTTTACTTATGTAAATAACTACATAACATTACAGAAAGATGTTCAAATATAAGAATGGTATTATGCCAACCGATCTACTGACACCTTTGATAAAATCCTAGTCCATTACTTCAAGTATTTATTAGATTTATTTTTTAAAAAATGTGTGCTTTATGTGTGTCTACTGATCCGAAATATCACATTTAACAAAATGGAAGATCTAGCATTGATCATGAAATACTCATTGGATTTATTTTTGTTGAAACTTTAATTTTAATCGGAGCTACATTTTTCCCTTCCCCAATCGATTGCCACTGTTTTAATTTGATTACGGCATTTTAATCGTGAACACTGTTTTTTACATTTCATTTGCTAATTTTGGCTGTATATTATTATAAAAAAAAAATACCTTTCATTTTATGAATTTCTTTATTGCTCTATTACAGACTGAGCTTCAAGTTATAAAAAAAGCAATATATAAGTATGTTTTTATGTACAGTAGAACCCTGTTAATCCGATCCTCAATAATCCGACCACCATAAAGGATGCCGGGACTTTACTGTTCCAGAGAGCAGATGATAGTAAAAAAATACAACAATGATGATGAAATCAACAAGCCACTTGACCGAGTATCCCATACAGAAGTTAAGCAATCTTCAATGTAGCTCTTTGCACATGGAGCAGAAATTTTCATCCACGCTTATCGATATTTTGTAGATAAGAAAATGGTGAAACATAGCAGCAAAATCTAGACTATTGTCTGTCCGACAAACAAACATTGCCGACTTTTTCATTCTTAACAAAGGCACATAAGCCTCATTTACAAAATTAAGTACTACGCTGCATTTTTGCAAATATCCCTGCACCCTTGTATACCCGAAATCCGAATTTTTTGTAAAAAATTTGGAAACCCCACATTTCCAAATACATGTGATATTAATATATTTTCTTATATTCCCCACACTCCCAGGGATGTAAAAAAAAAAAAAAAAAAAAAGGTGTATAGCCCACTGGGTATATTAGCGAAAATACGTTAAATCATTTAACTTGTTTTGGTCTCATTTGACAGTATTGTACACTATACAGATATGTACTCAGTTTGTTTACAATACTGTGTATCCCTTTTTAAAATGTGAGATTTTTTTTTTTTTTGGATAGTTTTAAAATTAGTGGATAGTTTTACTATTTTCGTTGATGCTTATTGTTTGATTTGCAATGTAAGTACAATACTGTTAACATGTTTGTGCTTTTTCACCCCTCTGGTTGAAATGCAGATTAAAAAAATTAATAAATGTTTCTGCTCCTCCGATAATCTGACCTTTCTTGCGTTTCGACCATACTCTCGGTCCTATGGTTTCGGATTAATGAAGTTCTACTGTATTATCTAAATTTTTATATAACAACATATTTTCTGTTTGAAATCATACTAATTGGGAAACAGCTTAAATGCTAAAGCCATTTACACATTCTTTTGGTTAAGCTGTGTATGCCTTGTAAACACATCTGCGTTGTTATTAACGAAAGAATGTTAAAAAAAATTCATGTTTTCTAATTATGAAGACAAATTATAATAAGTAACAATAATTAATCTCGTTCTGTAAAAAAAAAAAAAAAAATACCTATCTAGTCAACATATCAAATTCTTTTATGCAAATCAGATTTATAGAGATATATTTCTGAAATTATTTAAGAGCACTTTATTTTTATTGCAAATTAATAATTTATTTTTTTTAATTTAAAAAAAGTAAAGACCAAAAGAAAAAAAAAAAAATAGCTTTTTTAATTCCGTATGTTAATTTTAGCAACAATGATTTTTAAACTTTGTTGTCATTCATCAAAAATAAAGACCTACACAGCAATAACCAATTCATGTAAAAATGAAGAGACATTATGTGCTTGTATAATATTGCTGTACATATAGAAATGCATAAATGTACTGGAATTTGTTATCTAAAACATCAAATATTAATTATATCCATTGCATTTCCGACGGATAAAAATTTTGTAAAAAAAAAAAAAAAAAAAAGAATACAAATGTAAAAAGAGAAAACTATTATTAGACAATATTTCTTTAAAGTTTATTGTTTTTGAAAGTTTTGTAACAAAATCTGTTGTTAATTGTTATTATTATTATTAAAATTCATATATATATAAACGAAAATTACTCATATCGTGACTGTAAAAATTATATATGTATATGTAAGAGTGTGGAAATAAAAAAAGAAGATATAAAGTCAATCTTTTTATTTTTATTTAGATCAACAAGGAATAAAATTAGTAGGAAATAAGTTTTGTTATAAATAGATTGTTTTAGTTGTTTTTTGCTCATGTAAAATCTAATTACAAAAAGTATTTTTAACTTACAAATAATACAAGATTAAAATCATCATTCATATATAAACAATTTTTTTTATATATAATGTAAGTTTTCTGAAAGGATAATGCTTTTCATAAATGAATTGAGCATAATGATTTACTTGGAATAAGAAGCAAAACGATCGTTGTGTTAAACAGTCAGTAATCAAACTTACGTGAAAACAGAATTAAGTTGGCAACATAAAAGGAAATCCTTCTCAATACAACATGATTTTTTTTATGTGTGAATATGTTTCTTAATACTGTATACTGGCATTTTTCTTCGATTAACTTACAATAAAATAAGATAAAAAACACAATTCACTGAGCATATAGAAATTATGCCTGAACATAATCATTTTTCTTTCCTCGTTTATGTATATCTCAACAGATTATATGTATATACAAATACAACTATCAAATTATTAAATTCCATTTTAAGTTAAAAATTCGGTTAAAAAGTTAACATTAACAAAAAATACAAGTACTTCGATATGCTAATAATAAACAAACAATGATTCTAAGTTGAAAAATACATCTGGATAAAATGCATAAACGTTCTCTCACTGTACCATGAATGTATGATTAGATTAGCGGACAGGATGAATAATGAAGGCAACTACTTTTTTTTAGATTCCTAAACACTGCTCAGAAACTTTCAAAATCAGTTGGGGCTCAAAGACATTACATAAACAGAAAAGAAGGAAGGAAAAACAAATAGTATTTAAAAAATAATATAGTAATAAGAGAATTTGACATACAGAATAATGCTCTAATCAGGAACCTAACTGGAAAATTAAATATAAAATAATATTAATCCACATCAATATTAAGGGGTTTTTAAATTCACGCTTGAAAGCATTCATTACTAAAGTGCCTGGTACGAAAGAAAAAAGAAATGCAGTCGAACCCCATTATTAAGAATCTGGTTAATACAAATAATCATTTAATACGGTTTTTTCTCCTATTCCAATCCCCTGGCTTCAATTTCTATATAAAATCGGTTGTTTAATACAAATTTTTTTTAAGTTAACTCCAGATGAGATGAATAAAATGAAGAAATTCATACAAAAATGAGATCGTTACTGTTGCAAATAATTCTGACTGGTTCTTAGTCTAAACTAAGATTTGACATCTGGAGAGTCTGATTGGTTCTTTCAATGTAAACAAACAAGAAGATACAGATTTGACATCTGGAAATTCTGATTGATATTCAGTGTTTATATAAACATGGGCATTTCCATGCATTGATCAAAATATGAACTATTCACAGCTCTATTCACATGTATATTCGTTCATGTAAACAAATTTCAATAACCCAAATATTTATCTGAAATAAACAAATGACAATAATTTTTTAACAATCTGGTCTGAGGCTTGATTCATTATCGGATAATACGAACAAATTTTCTGGTCCCCTGAGATTCATATTAACAGAGTTCGACTGTAAATGTGTTTATAGATTTTAGACATATATTTTATTAAGGGTTTCTGAATCATGGAAGCCTGTTTATTCAAAAAAAACTATATACAGTCAAGTTAGAACCATAATTTTTAATGTTTTTCACCACTAAAAGGAGAAAAGCCTCTTAATAGTAATAATACAATAATAAGAGACCAGAATGGCAATCGGAATATCGTATTCAACCCATTTATTAATTGAGTGCCAGATTTATTTTGGTTTCATTTCAGCTGCGATTTCACTTAAGAAAAGCCAGGAATAAGCAATGCTCCATTTCTGATAGATAGAACCAGTTTTAATCATTTACACATGCATCAGATTCCCTTTTCTTTCTTGCCAGGGACTATAGATAATCAAAAGATGAAAATAATTATAATAATCAAAGTTTATCTTCTTTTCTGAGCAAGATGTTCCAAATGGTAAATTTTAACTTTTAATACTTATTATGCAAATCAGCTCCAGTAAAGGGCACTTACAACAGTTTGTAAAATTTTCCGCTTGATTATTCAACATCATTAAAAAAAAAAAGAAAAAAAGAAAACAGGAAAGAGGACGGACTTTTGGAATCTTAAGGTGATTTCATGTAATTAGTTAGAAACTTCATCTTTAATTCAACAACGCTTCATTTCTTCCATTATCTATACATAATCCAAAATGAACAATTGCGATTTGGTCAAAAAAATCAATCACAGATTATTATTAAAATTATGCAATTTGATTACCCGCAATGTTTGCTATGGTTTATGGAAAAAGAGCTGAAAAGCAATTCAAAAGCTAAAACCCAGTAAATTTTCCAAGACCTTTGTAAAACAAGCAATAAAACATTTAAATGCAATTACATAAAACAATATAAATAGCTTAATTCATTTAAATTACAGTACAACCACAAGTTTAAAAATAAAAAAATTGTGACTGTACAAGTAGTATTGCTTATAAAACTTTAGTAATCCAAATCCTTATGTTCAAATGTAAGGTTTTTTGGTTGTTGTTTTTTTAAACAAAACAATATTACAATAAATCAAAAAGAAAAAAATACTAAAACATATAATAAAACTTTCAGAAATTCTTTATACCATACAAGGAAGGGTTTGTTACAAAAAAAAATAAAATAAAGAATAAAAAAAAAATACACACAAAAAGAACAATTGCAAGACACAGGGAAGTAAACATTAAATTGAATAGAATTAACAAATGAAATTTTACAAAATACAAATACATATATTATTTACAAGAATAAGCTTTATAAATTTACAATTTTAACAGATTTGTAAATATTTCAATAATGTTAATGGATTCAAAAATTTCTATCAAAGAATCTAAATATATGAAAATGATTGTGTCAAAATGATTTGTAGGGCAAAATGTAAATATAGTTAACCCTTTTTTTTTGTGGTCAATTTTTTTTTCACTATGAATAAAATTCCACTTATTAGAGAAATAAATATAAAAGGTAACTTCAAACCAGAAACATATATAGGTGCTTTCTTATAATTAGCAAAATTAGTCTGATACAAGGCAACATTTTAGTAGTAAAGGTCCATTACAGCAAGAGAAGCCTTTGTGTAAGCTATTTTTTAATCAATGTATTACCATATTTTCACGAGCTATACACTTTTTTTACGTCTATGGGTGTGGGGATGCAGGAATACAAGGTAACTTACCTTATATATGAGGATATCCCACGGGGAATACAAGGGATACGGGGTTTCCAAAATATTTTACATAAAATTCAAATTTTGATGGATATAGAAGGGTACGAGGTATACTAGCGAAAATATGGCAATTGTATCTTTTTATTAGTGTCTGTTTTTATCTAATTAAAATTTCAGAATCTCTTAATATTTATCATAATAATTTCATTAAACACCAACAAGGTACTGTTGTTTAATTCCAATCTTAGGATGTTTATGCATATTGCAAGGAAACCAATGAGTGTGAATCACGATATCGCGAAATTCGTCAGCATGAATTGGCAACAACCGTGTATGCTTTCTAATCCTCTAAGTAACTAGCAAAACGATAAATTATATAAACATGATTTTTTTAGAAGATTCCAAACTCTATTAATATGAAAGCTATATTCATACTTGAACCATCTTTCATTTGCAATAATGACATTGACCAAAACATTGATCATCTTCTCTAATACTAATCTGAAGAAGCTGAGGAAGGTTTAGCTTTTCCATTTCATCAAGCTGCGAAGCATCAGAGTATGAGCCTCACTGTTAAGCTCACAAACGCAATTAGTGCTTTCATCACAATAAACAAGCACACCCCTAATATTCTGTAGAAAATTAGGAATGGCATAACGACCAAATTATTTCTCCAAGAAAATGGCAACTGAAAGGGAGGGGGATCACAGTTCTCTGATATTTTTTTGTAACAAATTTACTGCTGGTTATAAAATTTTTAATTTAACCTCTAAACCAAAACAATGTCTGTGAGATCTTTATAATTACTTCATGTAAGGGCGTGATTACAAGGGATTACAAGGAATGCGAGGTTTCTAAATTTTTTTTACATAAAATTCGAATTTTCAGGGTATACAGGGGTGCGGGTTATAATCGTAAAAATATAGTAACCTCTTCCACATGTATTACTATTGAGATCTTGATAAATTATCATTGGTGCATACTCCTTTTTGAAAATGCAATGGTCCTATTTGTTCTAATGTAATCTTGATGAATAAGGTCTTTTTCCCAAAAGAACTGAATTATTAATCATAGCTTTTGCTCTTTATTGCCCCCCCCCAAATAGCCTTCAAAACATTTATGTACCAAACAATGCAATAATCCGGGTCCAATATAACAAAATTAGAAGACCTCTCAGGCAAGGTGTTGCTAGTTATAGAGATCAGAGCTGTTTTGGTTTAGAGTTTAAAATTTGTTGTTTTCAAGAATCAACTTTTAATAATTATTTTACTGTTAAGCTTCATTGAGGCGTAATTCAGGAGTGAAATTTTGCTGTCAAACATGGTACGTGTTGTATATTAAAAGTTCATTAAATAATTTAAAATTTCAATTGAATTCAAACTTAGTAAAAAGAGATCCAATCATTATTTAGAATTTTTCTAATATTTGCACTATTACAAACTAAATTGCATATGCCTATAATAAAGCAGGCAATGTTCTTCCCAGATAATTTTTATATACAAGGACAGCTGAGCTGAGGTTTGTTTTTTTTCCTTATAAACAGCACAGATGCTTAGCAAATGCCAACTTTTATGAACTATACAATTTGTACCCTTATATACTACATTATATACCTTATTTTCGTGAGTATACCCTGCAGGTTATATACTATAGGAAGGGCATGCGAGGAATACAAGGGTATATACTAATATCACGTACATTGGATACCCTGTGGGGCATAAAAGGATGTGGGTTTTCAAAATTTTTCAGCGGTATACAGGAGTGTGGGTTACACAATAGTGCAGGGTATATTCACAAAAATACCGTATAGTGGTTTTTTTCTTCATTCTACCTAGATAATAAAAATATCTGATGAGAACACTGCAAAAGGTATAATGAACCAAATCTTATTTATGAATATTCGTTATTTTCAAATATTACATAGGATTCCAGGATATCCAGAACATGCTAACTCAATAAACCTATTTTCAAAAAGTTTTCTCTTTTTTCATTTGTAAACTCTTGCTAAACTAGATCTAATAGTTAAAACTTTTAGTTTCTTGAAATATATAACAATGTTATCAATCATGCACACAATCCACATTTATAAACACTATTAACATAAATGCCCCATTTGATCATTGGAATGAAAATATTATGCATAAACAAATTTCTATATCAATGTTAAAAAAAATGACATTTATTTCCATATTAAAACAAATAGAAAGTTATATAACAGTCAAGAGATTCAATTAAAAGGAAATTAAGTAATGTTCAATGGAAGAGCTACTTTCAGGTCAAGAATGGCAACAATGAGAAAAATTCTTACTGCTGTAAATATAGCTATTGTATAAATGGGCATGGTTTCTCCGTAATGTTGTAATGCAAATCACAAGAAATGATATCAAAAAATGCTTAGATGTAAAATTACATAATTTGTATTGCAAATGGAAATAGTTTTTAAAGAAAATAGGAAGATAATGGCAAACATTTTATTGGAATTTGAAAAAAAATGTAGCATACCGCAGTTTTGCGAATATACCTGCAGGTTATATACTTTTTTTTTTATTTACATCTGCAATGCGGGATTTCCAAAAATTTTTTACATAAAATATAAGTTTCAGGGGTATGAATGAATGAACTGTAAGGGGTGGTTACCATGAAACCAAAGTGGTTAAGAGGAAACCTGAGCACTGCGACTCTCTGAGTCTATTGTACTATCCCCAGTAACGACTGCTACAGGAAACAGTAGCAGCCGGGACAGACGGCTTAACGTGCCCTCCGAAGCATGGGGGGCGATGGACATTTCCAGGTGGTCACCCAACCCATGATTAACCGCGCCCACGGTTGCTTAACTCCACCATTGCATTAAGCAAGGCGAGACAACTGGGCTAAGGCTGCCCCCTTCAGGGGTATACAGGAGTGCGGATTATATTCACGAAAATACAGTTTTTATCTTAAATATGATGAGCCAAACTATAAAGCCAAATCCAGTTGGTACTTTTACAAAATGTTGTACTCCAAGGTATCACTATTTGCTTAATAAATACAATATAGTGACAAACCAAAGATAAAAATATCTCAAATATCTAAAAATAGAGTTTTAACTGAAACTGAATTTAAACTTGAATTGTTAAACTAATGGAAATAGTTGTGGATTCTTTTGTGGGCATAAGGAATATACCTACAGCAAATTGATATGACAACATTGTTATATTTTCATTCTGTAAATATTCATTTAAAAAAATTTCTTTTTTAAGCTCATAGAATATCAGGATTACATTATATAAACAAATTTATTAATTTGTATTGAATATAAATTTAAAAGTAAATGAGATATTACTAGTCGTAACTTGCTTTATTTGATTAATATATCGCAATTCTATAGAACAAATTCCTTTTCTAATTACCATATTTTCGTGAATATTCCCCGAGTGTTATACACTTTTTTTACATCCATTGGTGGGAGGTGTGGGAAACTTAAGGGAATATACTAAAATCACGTATATCAGATACTTCATGAGGAATACAAGGGATGTGGGGTTTTCAAATTTTTTTACATACAGTTCGAACTTTCAGGGGTATACAGGGGTGAGGGTTAACAAGGATATGAGGTATTTTCGCAAAAATGCAATATAACACATAACAATTTTACATTTATTCCCCTCTTGCATACACTTCATATTTTATATGTTTGTGACCTAAATCTGTCTGGCAAACAGGTTTTTAAAGGAACAATGAATAGTCTTTGATAATCCACTTTAATGTGAGTTCTAACACTCAAGGATCGTTGTTTATTTTTCTGAGAAAGCATTCGATTTAGTGCATTCAGATTTCAAATTTGAATTCTGAATTTTAAAGCACTGTAATATTCAGAATATTTTTTAAATTTAATATTTTGCTAATTGGACAAAAAAAACACACCCTCACATATGCACACACAAACTTAAAATTTTATATGCTTCAAAACATTATTTTTAAATAATTTTTTAAACAATTTAAGTATATTTTTGGGATCAAATTAAAACTACTGATAATTTGGTTAATGTGTACTAGCTGCACAATCACACGATGATTGAATGTATGACTAGGGGAAGTCAAACTATTGTTTACAAGATTGAATATTATCTCCTTTTCTGTTGGTGACAGTAAAAGGCGAAAGCCCCTTTTCCATTTAGTCACTTTTTAGCGTTCTTAGGTATCTGTGACTTTTGGGCTCCTTTTCTGACACTTTCATTTGTTTTCCAATGCAAGCATCAAGCAAATTTTCAACATCTGGCGAGGTTTGATTTTCTTGCATTTTTCAGTTGTTGTTTTCAAGATCCAGCCAAATATGTTCAATAACGGTAATGTCTTCACCAATTCAGATAGAAAATCATTACTGCCATAGCTGGTGTTCGCCGACACAGGTTTTGTCATTTTCTCCTCGTGAATTTATTATAATACATTGGTTTTAAAAATTTGGTAAATCATTTATTTACTAAGTAGAAGAAATACAGTAATAAATTCAAATTTGATATCAGTCTTTACCATTGTCTTGAGAGAGCGACAATTGTTTGAAGATCAAATTTTTCGGATGCCCCGTATTCCTATGTGATTTGATTAATCAGATCAGACCAAAGTCAGGATAACGCCCGAAAGTTGCTAAATTGAAAACGACTTGAAACATGCCGCGCTTTTCAGATGACTTTACAAAGTTGCTGCACATTACAAGTCGCTTAAAAGTCGCTAAATGGAAAGCAGGCATTAGAAATAATGGTTAAGCTATAAAAATTTCACTTTCCTTGGTCGCATGACCAATCATCGCGTGATTGTGCAAATAATACAAATTAACCAATAATTGTACATAAAGTGCAGCGCAAAAAAATATATTCTTAAACATAATCTCAATACATGAGCGGTATTTTCTATTTTTGACATTTTATTCTATGAATTCTCAAAATTTTGACATATTATTCTGTGAATGTGGTTGTCACAAATTAATTCAGATAACTGAAGTTCTACTATATTTATGTATTTAACTATTAAATGTACTGTATCTGCCTATTTTTCACCATGAAGCAAAAGTTGTTTCAATCATCCTAAAAACTTTCCTTTTTTTTAAAAAACTCTTAAGAAAAACTTTCATCAAATTTGAGGTCATATTTAAAATTCTGTAACACATGCATTTTCCTTGAAGCAAACAAAAAAGTTTGGCCAGATGCAACTGACCCTATATAGTCAATAGCTTGACATAGCGACATGCATGATGCACAAAATAAAATACATTGTAGCAATTTTGTAAGATGTAAATAAACAAACATAAGGTCTTAAGCTATCTTGTGTTAGCTCTGACAATGGCATAGCCAAAATGGCCTCATTATAAGTATTGGCCTCTGATCGTATACTTATTTATTTACATATTTCTTGGCAACACAAGACCCTATCCCTTAATGAATATGCAAGATTCTTTAACAAATACCAATGAAGAATATACGAGAGGTGTTTACAAATTATTTAACTTGGTTTGGTATGTAAACCCTGGAAATGGCAAGCCAGCAAAAATTAGTAGTTTGAAAGAGTTAACTTTGAATCTGAAAAGAGGAAGAGCAGTAGTCAGCCGTCCACCTCCTGAACTGACGTGAACACTGCATGTGCTTCAGGGATTACTGCCGAAAACAAGTGCATCACATTTGATGAGTTGGAACGGAAAACTGGTCTCAACTGCCACAGATTGCACCAATCATCCATGACGACCTGTAATTGTCAAAAAACTGTGCATGCTGGATTCCACGATCTTTAACACCCAAACAAAAACAACCCAGAGTGGATAAGTGTTGAGAGCTGCTCTCTTCAGTAAAGTGAACAAACCCAAATATGGTTCCGATTTCTGGACAATAATGTTCTCCAAGCAACCATCAGAGACTGCAAGAGAATGGTACAATGCGGCCATACAAAAGCTACCAGAGCATAGGCAACGATGAATAGTTTTTCAGGAAGAATACGGGAAAAGGGAAGAAGCCTAATCTGGGAGACCGGACCATCCAGGACAGATCGAATGGCATTAGTCTAAATCATTAGTAAACACTCCTCATAATTTATTTTAAACATTAGGAAATATTTTTTAATTATGAAAGAGAACACAGCTATAGAAATGTCAGTGCCTACCTACAGAAGACCAAAATCTTCTGGGTAGCAAAATAAATTTCAATGAACTTAAAAAAAATAAAAAAATAAAGCAAAGAGGGTATTTATTATAATATTTCCAATTATAATGCCTAAACATATAACACAGTATAAAATGGAGATGCTTAAACTGGAGACTGCTTTTGCAAGATAAGACAAAGTATAATTTACTTTAAGTTCCATTAGAAGCTAAACAAAAAATTTAATTTTGAAATCAGAATAATAAATAGAATCTGGTTTAGCATATTTTATTGATCAATTGAAAATTACAGAAAATTTGTTTAAAAGATACGTTTGTTTCTATTAACATTGGTGTGTTTTCATCTTGGTGTGTTTTTCCTTTTGTCAATTCTAAATGCGATATTAAAAATTCAATATGTATATTATGAAAGGGAGACTCGGTTTTCTATGAGAGCATGATATAGGCACACATGGGTTATATTACATATCACAACAGAAATATGGTAAATGTTTGAAGTTCTTATTCCTCGGAGTATCCATTATGATCTTACAGTATTTGATTCTCTAAATTTCAAATTCATTTTGAAATACAAGTACACTGTCCTTACAATTCTGAAAAATACAAAAAATCTATACATCAAACCTTTACTTATTGCATTTTATAAAAGGAGTTTCAAATTTACATCACTGCCTTTTAAATTCAATTTCTATAATATGCGTTGTTTGAAAGATCTCCATATTTTCTAAAACTTCTCTTGCTTTTACAATGCCTCCAGAAGTTTTTGTACAAATAAAAAGATTAAGTTCAATCTATGAATTCCTGTGATATTAGACAGAGGCATAATGGAAATACCATATTTTCACGTATATAACCTGCAGGTTATACACTACTTTACATCTGTGGGAGTGGGTTGCACGGAATATAAGGGAATATACTAATATCATGTATATTGGATACCCTGGGGGGATACAAGGAATGCAGAGCTTCCAGAATTCATGTTTTCAGGGGTATACAGGGCTGCGGGATATTCAGGGGTATACAAGGGTGCAGAGTACCTGTATATTCACGAAAATATGGTATTTACTAGCAGTGCCAAAGTCACATCAAATTATACAGCAAAATTTAGTTTATTAAAGAGTGAAATTTAAAAAATATCAATAAGAAGAGCTTAAGTAAAATAAACCAGCAGAAGGAAAAGAAAAAAAAAAGTTTAAAAAATATATTTTACAAGGTATATTTTCTACTCAGCTGCACTTACCATTTGGAATCGAATAATGATCCAAATGATACGGTTTAAGTTTTTCCATCGTCAACAAAAATAATTATTGCCATATACCACCATAAAAATTTGCTTTTATAAAAAGTAATCAAACAACAAGATTGTCTTGTTTTCATTATATCTTAATAATATTAACATAAAAATAAAGATCAGGGTAAGGAATCAAGATTTCTAGTCTTTCATCTGAAGAAAACTGACTACTACCGACATACATTCTTATTTAGTGATTAGTTACTTAAAATGTACAGAATTTCCACTTTTATATATCACTACAATGATACTCATTAAAAATTTTAATAAAAATTCTTACTGTACTAATATAAAAATAACATGGATACTAGCAAACAAATGTAAAAGTTCGTCTTAGTTTTCATCACAACTTAAATATTAAAAAGTAACCTGGGTAAATAATTACATAAATTTAATGTACTTGTTCCAAATTAAAAATTTAAAGAGAAAATTAAATTTTTAAACTGTACAATAAAAACTGTAAAAGAAATCAAAACATTTCTTCTGTTAGGTATTCATACTTGTAAACGTAAAAAAAGCTCGTTATCTTGATACCTGTCAACAGGGATTATGTCGAAAACTTCTCATTAATGGTACAAGCAAGCTAGATGGCCCTGCTTGACGTAAGAATGGATGCTGAAGCAGTTCATATGCAGTGGCTCGTTGGGCAGGATCACGGACCAACATTTTCTCTAAAAATCCTTGCAGCCTAGGTGATACCTTATTCAAGATAGAAATAAAAAATACATTTGAATATAAAACCTTAATAACAAAATATTGTATGAAAAACACCGTAACTTTTGGATTATAATGCGCGCATTATATAATAAAAAAGTTAAAAAAAAAAATAGTCACTGCGCATTTTGGAAGAGTGTGCATAACATTCCGATTTTGCAGTGAAAAATTCCAAGCTCTACGTGAAAATTTAATTATTCTAAAAAAAAATATGAAGTTCTTAATTCAAAATTCAATACTCTTGCAAAGCTCTTGTATGGTGTGCAAAGCTCTAAGCCAATGGGCACTGCAGGCCAATTGTGTTGATATGTCAGTGTTGAATTGCTGATAGCAATGCAGGCACTATTATATACTGAAACTGTGAAAGCGTGAAAGCAGTTTCAAATGAAATTTGCATTCTTCACTGCACAACACAGTAAGAAATTTGGGGAAGATGTGGAAGACAACCAAGCGGTAACGAGACCTAAAAATGAACTGCCTACTAATATTCTGGAACTCTTCTGTTATGAAAGTGCCCATTCTGATATGAAGGATTTGAATAATAAATTGTTATTTTGTAATATGATGTTCATTTTTTTTTTTTTTTTTTTTTTTTACAAGAACCTGGGTATGCTTAATACACAAATGCACATTATACATGGGAAAGTTTTCCAAAACCCACAAAAAAAACCAAGATGTACATATACACAGGTATGCATTATAATCCAAAAATTATGGTAATCAAATATAAAATGATTTTTTTTATTTGCTGAAAAAACAAAATGGCATTTACGGAGGGTTGTTTCATGTTTATGGTGACAAAAATACACTTAATAGGTCTACTGAAACCCATTTGTCCACCACTTATTGTGCTCCAAGTGATGGCCCTTTCTTCTAGCAATCACTCTCTATCTTAGTTTCCACTGTAAGAGGTTTCTATGGAGAACAGCGAGGTCAATTTTGTTCCAAAACTCCATTAATAACTCCGGAGTCTGTACAAAAAAAATTTGCCCTAATGACAAGAGTCCGTACGTGTCGAGTTTATCGAGTTTGGTTTGCTGTTTGAATGCTACAACCATTTTTTAATGTTTAGAAAAAAAAAAATATCTCTAAACGGCTTACCCAATTGACAAAAAAAGTACACCAAGGCACAATTTAAGATACCCTTTAAGTATGTGTAATTTTTATTTGATTCTGTTATTTGCCTTTTCGGAGGAGTTAGCTGCACAAACTTGTCACATATATACAGACGGGCACTTTTCAAAATTTCAACATATCTTCTCGAAAAACGAGTTTTTAAGTCAATTTCAGAAATAAGAGAATTTTAATTTCTGATTTCTGGTCATTACTTCCTGATTAAGTGCCCTCCAAAGAAACACGTATATTTACTAAACTATCAACTTATGCATCAACATAGTAAATTTTGGAAATGATCACCATCAGTTTCCATCAATAATAACAACTGCCTTAAGGGGTCTGCCAAAGTAAATAATAGAAACCAAATAGAAACCAAAAACTGTTGCGGATATAAAGTAAATAATGCCAATGAAATGGTATAGACACATAGCTGACTGGCATACTTTGGACTCAAGTATTAATCAAATACCTTTAAATGCTTAAAAAATAATTTTTAAAATATTAAAGGCCATTATTGTCATCATGATAAGAGAAGCTACACTTATTCAATAAATATAAGATTCAATAAAACATTAAGGATTTGTTTAAGAGTTATTTCTAAGTAACTGTCTAAGTAAGGTAACCCAAGAATTAGAAAAACAAAACAAATCAGAATTCTGTATCTCATTTTTCATTTTAAATATTGCCAAGAAAAATGGTTAAAATTTTCTTACCTTATGTGTATTTTTTAATTTTGGAGGTGGCATATCTCTGATTCGCCTCATTGCTTGTAAAGGTGGCTCATTAAAGAATGGAGGCTCACCATCCACCATTTCAATAACCATGATGCCAAGTGACCAAATATCCACCTAATCATAAAATAAACGAATATTCATATCAATTTTTTCAAACAAAAGTGGACAAGAAAAATTAACCTGCTCTTTTAATAGAATTTACCTCGGGGCCATAAGGTAATCTTGATATCACTTCAGGAGCCATCCAATAAGGAGTACCAACCAAAGACTTCCTTTTTGGTAAATCTTGTGATACTTGAGCACAAAAGCCAAAATCTGACAATTTTACCTGAAAATATTACAAATAATAACCAGATGAGAATGAGCATGCACTCATTATCAAAATGAACTTAAAAAGTTTATGAACTATTTAAATGTGGACAAATATCAATGGGTAAATCTACTACATAGCATGTATGAATGGTGAGCGAATTAGATTCTGTATGAGCATGTTTGAGTAAGATGTACGAGGGTTGCCAAAGGAAAAGTGGATGCGTCCCATAGCATCATAACTACAGCAGTGACAACAACACTCTAATGAAGAAGGAGGTGTAAAAATGGATGCATCCAGGATGGTGATGCTAATCTTTTTCTTTGACTACTGTGGACCACTGCTGGTTGATTTACTGCCAAAGAAACACACCATCAATTCGGTACAGTACTGCAATACTCTCATGAAACTTCGGCAATCAATCAAAAACAAACACCCAGGTCTTCTCTCATAACAGATGATCCTTCTGTATGACAATGCACACTCCCACATCTCCCATGATGTTACAGAAAGTTCGATGGGAAGTCTTGGAACATCCTTCCTATAGCCCGGATTTGTCGCCATGTCATTACCACATCTTTGGGCTCTCAAGAAGACACTGCAAGGAAAACGTTTCAACTTGATGAAAACATGAAGGATGCAATGAAAGACTTTTCAAAAAAACACCACAATCCTTCTATGACAAGGGAATTGACCTGCTGCATAAAGGATGGGACCAATAATACCTCAACAAATTGGTGATTACATTTAAGTTTCAAATGAAGGTATATTACATATCCAGACCATGTCAACTTTTCATTTGGGCAATCCTTATACAGGTATAAGTGAATAGATTAAACACTTACTTTTCCATCACTAGCTAATAGTATGGAATCACTTTTAATATCCCTATGGATGACTCCTTGGGAATGTAAATATGCTAATGCTTTTAAGCATTGTTTGCATACTGTAGCAATTTGCTCTTCATCCATCCTATAAAATTAGGTGAAGATTTTGTTATAAAACAACAAAGCAAATATCACTTGTTTCTTTCAGGAAAAAAGTAATAAATTCCATTTATTAAAAAAGAAAATTACCTGGAATGTGTTACAATATCTGTTAGAGCACCACCTTCAAGGAACTCCATTACTACCCATAGTTCATCTCCAACTAAAAAGCTGTCATACATTTCCACTATGTTGGCATGGTGGTAATCCCTCATTATCACAACCTACAATAGAAAAAGAAAGTAGATAAGAAAATGCATGAGTTTGAAAAACAAAAAAGCATTAGGTGTGCAATTTACAAGGGGCCCTCATAAAATTCCAGGAATCATATCCTAGAAATATGAATATTGGGAAAACAACATGTTTAAAAAACCACACATTCTCGACGAGTTAACATGGTTAAAATTTCTATCCTGGTATAGTACCACATTTTGCTGCTAGAGGGACATAAGCAAAATGGCAGCAAGTGTTAACAAAATTGAAGTATGTGCTGTAATCAGATTCTTGTTTTTAAAAAAGGAAAAATGCCAAAGAAATCCACTCTGAGCTTGTATGGCAAAAATGCCCCATCATACAGTAGACTAGCAGAGTAGCAAATCCGATTTCAATGTAGCCTCCAGGATGAATCACGATCTGGACGACCATCACAGCTCAAATTGAGGCTCTGATACTTGAAGATCGTCGAATCACCATTGATGCCATCACAGACAAGGTCCACATAAGTTCAGGGTCTGTATCCAGCATCCTTTTACGACCTTCTTCATGTGACAAAGGTCGCAGAACGTTGGGTTCCTAGATTGCTAACCCCCAATGCGAAAGCAATCATCGACAGAGATGTTACAGCTTAGGAATGTGGACCTAGAGGACTTTTTTGACAGTTTCATCACGCAAAATAAAGGCCAGGTGCTCATTACAATCCCGAAACTAAAGAACAAAGCAAAAAATAGAAACACCCATCATCTCCACCCCCAAAGAATGGTACAAACCCAGAGTTCGCCTGGAAAAGTGATGCCAAATAATTTTTGGGACTCCCAAGAGGTTATCCTTACCGATTATGCAGAAAAGGCACAACAATAACGGGGAATTATTACCGTGGCCTCTTGAAGAAGTTGCGAGATGCCATTAAAAAGAAACATCGTGGAAAGTTGAGCAAGGGCATGCTCCTTCTGCACGACAATGCACCTGCTCCTTCATAACGTGACACTGAAACCTGCAGTCAACCTAGGATTCAAAAGTTTACCATATCTCCCTATTCACCTGACCTGGCACCCAGTGACTATTTCTTCTTTCCTCAAATGAAGAAACCATATGTGGAAGGAATTTTCAAGACAGCAGCGAAATAATTTCTGAGAGGAGAGCTTCTTAAACAGCCAAAATGAGGCCTTCTAGAAAGATGGCCTCTAATAGCTGATCCATCACTTGGGAAAAAAAAATTATTTTTCCTAACTCGGCTCCTATGCCACCTATCTCCATGAAACTTGGACGGTTTACTGGGAGCACATAGCCTGTTAATCATTCCAATTTAGGTGCATATATGTCCATTAGTTTCAGAGATAGATGCTTGACGTGAAACTTGGTAATTTATCTGGTGAATATGTATAGAAGGATTAATGTACATGTGATGAAGAACAAAGAAAAGTCTTAATTGATGAAATAAAATTTATAATAAGGAATCTCACTGAAATCAACCTAAAAACTTTACTAGCCTTATAAAAAAATGGAATAAAAAAACAAAAATTAATAGAAAACGCCCTACGCCACTACCTTATAATTAAAGACATACTTAAAAAAGTATTATCTCCGATCCCCTGGGCGAAAATACGAAATTAAAAGCTCAATAGCACTCATGTAAGTTTTGTATTATCAGGTTAAACATCCTATGTTGAATGGATCTGAACGGCTATATGTGAAAAAGAAGAAGGAGGATTAAATTTTCCACCAAAACTCATGTCTGGTTATCTTTCTTGTGTATAATTCCTGGAATTTTATGAAGGTCCCTCGTAATTCTGTCAGTTATCCTTAAATGATACCGGTAATTTGTAAATCAGCTGTTAGACTTTAACCATTTCTTACATGTTCATTATGCATGCATATTTTCAAAAATGTTCGTTCATTGCTTCCCTATTAGATTACTGATATTAACAATGCCAATTCAGATGGGAAAAAAAATCTTGGCACAATTACAGAAGGGAATAGTGACTTAACTTTTTCTAGGTTTACAGTGTACAGTAATTACAAAAATTTAAAAAGAAATGTTTCTATTCTTTGTTCAAATGCCATACACCAAAGTCTCAATTAAATCTTCTACCCCAATTTGAACTTTAGAAAAAATTTCACTTTCCCTTTTAATATTTTCGTATTTGTTTCTTTTCCCCAAGAAAACAAAATTCCTTTTTAATAAATCTCAATACCAACCTCATTAAAAAGCAATTCTCTCCGTTGTTGTTTTCGTAAATCCATTTTTTTCACTGCAACTTGACGATTTGTAGGTTTTTCTGTTGCAATGCAAACAATTCCTGTAGATCCTTCTCCAATTTTTATAAAATTGTCCAAGTTATCACGAGGATCACCAGGGCTTACAACCATTTGCAAGGCTGCTCTGAACTAGAAGCAGAAATTTTAAAAAAAGTTTCAATACAAATCTATTTAAATGTCAAGAAATTAATTAAAAAAAAAAACAAACAAATAAATAAATTTAATCAATAAACAAATGTATACTTTTGCAGTTTTGACTTAAAACCATTTAACTTGTGACTAAACACACATAACAAAGATTCCATTGAGAAACTGCAAATATTTTTGAATTTTATGATGATGGTGGTTAATTAGTCATCATGTCAAAATTGTCCTTTTTCAACCAAAATTAAAAAATTCTTATATATTTTAATAAGGGTGCTAGTCAAAATTCCACATCTACATAATGGCCACTCCATTTGCCAGAAAACTCCAGAATACTCTTAAAACCAATTGTGGACAACTCTGATCTGATAACAGATCCCATTGTTCAGGGGACATATGAAGTCCATGAAGGGTGACAAAAGACATGTTTAGACGAAGTAGTGGTTTTGTCTAATTAATCTATGTGAATATGTCCAATTCAGTAAGGAACCATGAAGTCATGCTGAGCTGAGATCCATGGCCTCCTAGGTTCTATATCACCCCTAAAACCTACCATCAGTCAAAACAACTAGAATCATGACTCATCAGACCAAGTCACATGCTGCCAATTCTCCAGGGTCCAATTAGCAATTTCCCCAGCCCAGGTGGGTTGCTGTGTTCCACACCATGGTGTTAGCAGCATGGCAAATGCATTTGGTACATTTGTATCAATGTGGATGTGATTTGAACCAGCATAACTTACCCTGGACAATTCTAGTTAGATACACCGGTCACCCATGCCCAGTCACTGCACTAACCACTATAGATCATATTGCATTCTGTGAAGTATTTCCATATAAACCATGTGATACTGTAAATCAAGGAATGTTGAATGTCTGCACAACTTCAAACACGGTATATCCATCAAACAGGCAATCACTATCATGCCCTATTTGAACTCTGATAATTCTCTTCAACTTGCTACACATAGCTGTTGAAGAAACCAGGAATAAAAAGCAAAGCAGGTTGTCTCCACCAAAGAATATAAAAAACGTACTACTACCATGTATTGTAAAGGATCAATTTAGTTAAACCGAATGCATGGAAAACCTTTAGAAATCTATTATCTGTAGCTATTTTAAATATAATGTACCTGTTCATGTGATAATCGTTGCTGCTCTTGATGATGAGAATTAGGCGTTGATGGTTTTTGACCTTTGCTTGAATCGCTGTTTGGTTTCAATGATTTCTGACCTGCCGATTCTTGTGGCATTTGTGGCATCTTTAAAAAATAACAGATTATATAAATAAAGATTAAAGTGTACCAATTTGATTTTAATGGTTTTATTAATGTTTAACATTATTTTTTGACTCATTGCAAATTATTACTAAATTTAAAACTGATGTGATGAGAACGCCGGATTCAAGTAACGTAAGTCATCGGTGGTGAACGGTGTTTATCATCTGGAAGGACCCTTGCATCTCTATTTTAAAACCAAACCCCTTAGTTCACGAACTCTGTCGATTTATGTTTGAGTTATATCGCAGTAAAAATGCCGTAAATTTAATGGTTTATTAATGAATCTAATATTGTAATGGTGACAAGTGAAGCAGAGCCAAACATTTCACTTCAAAAGTAGGAACTGCAATCGAAGATGATCTCCCATGGGATTAAACATGATTGCCCTTGCCCATTTTTCTAATAAAATCAGACAAACATGATCAGCAAAAGAATCACTTTATTTTTGGGGCATTCTACTCTTCTTAATTTTGACACCTGGTGAATTTCAATGCTAAATCATCTTTCTGCAAATGCAAAAATTTTATGACACCTCAATGTTCTTTATGAACTACGAAGGGCATACAGAAAGTAATGAGCAACATTAAAAAATAAAAATCAAAAAGGTTAATAATTGCGATACACAGAATACATCATTTCAAACTATAAACTTTTGTCTATTTCTCAACATAATCTCCATTCCTTTGGACACATTTTTCCCATCGTTGTAGAAGTTTGAAAAATCCCTTGACGGTAGAAGGGGCAGATGAGAGGCCAGCGCTATGCAACAGACAAGGACGTGAAGAGAGCAGTGCATCAGTGCTTTCGGCGAGCTGGAACGGACTTCTACCGTCAAGGGATTTTCAAATGTCCACAACGGTGGGAAAAATGTGTCCAAAGGAATGGAGATTATGTTGTGAAATAGACAAAAGCTTATAGTTTGAAATTATGCATTCTGTATATCGCAATTAATAACCTTTTTTATTTATTTTTTTTTAATGTTGCTCATTACTCTCAGTATGCCCCTTGTAGTTATAGTAAATCCCATGTGCAGTATATGATTACAGCTCACTGATTAGTGATACAGTCGTCCCTCCACAACTCGGTATTCTACAAATCAGGAAATTCCACAAGTCGGCAACTTTTATCTGAAAGTCAAGATGGCAGACGACGACTTCCAGTTGGTGATTTTTGCCAACAAAAACTAAATCGGTGACTATTATTACAATTAAAATATGCAAAATTAACCAATTTTATAGTTTCCCTAATGCGTACAGCCTGTTTTGAAGGGCTATGAAAGTTAATTGTAGAAATTAAGATGCAAATCAATATAATCAGCTTTTTTCGAGCTGTTTATTTTTCACAAAATTGAAAATGGCAACCGATTATAGAGGCACCCCTTTAAAAAAATTAAAATGGCGATTTGTTATTACGGTTAGCTTAATTTGAAAAAATTTCTGCCATCTTGGAATTCCACAAGTCGGGAAAAGCCACAAGACGGCAAGACCCTGGAACCGAGGTTCTCGACTTATGGAAAGACGACTGTGCTGTCAAAGAATTATGCAGAAAACTATATCAAAGTGGAGAAGAGATAGAACGAGTACATCACATCTGGACGACAGTCAACTGGACGATAAGTCAATCGGACGGTAAAATTGGACAATAACCAAATAACCAAGTGGACGACGAATTTGCATTTTATTTTTTTCTTAGACATTTGCATTAAAAGACATCAATATAATTGGACAATGTAATTTAATGTTATGAATTAAAACAATTTTGTAACTACGTATAATTTCATATATTTATTTTTTAGGTCATAAATAATTAAGTAATTTTTATAACTATATAAATTCTCCAATAAAAAAAATTCCTAATGGCTGAGGACTGAGAAGTCATTTCTGATTTAATTAATTGGACAATGTTATCAGTTTTCTAACTGGACAAAAATGGTTCTAAATATCATGTAGAATATGCCATTGATAGAAGATTCTTTTACTTATTTCGCATTGTCATTTAACTATAAGAAGTGTCGAACATTGAATGTACATTTATTTTCCTTTTCGAAAGGTTTTTTTATTGCATTAGTTTATTATTTTGTGATCATCTGATAGTATACTTGATCTTACTTAATTCTGTATCTTTATTTTAGATAAATCCTATTTAAGTCAAAGAAATGAGGACAATTATTCTTGGAATAGATATAGTTATATTAAAAAGAATACTAATGGTCATGTTGTATTAGTTCATAAATATTAATGTGTAATAATAATAAAATAATAAATAAATAAAGTTATAAAAATTAATTCTGTAAAATTTGAAATTTTAAAATTTTTCCGTTGAACAAATGTCCATAAAAAACGGGATGGTAAAGTAAAGTTGTTTTTTTAAGTTATAAAGTTTTCTTCATCCACCTGGTTATCGTCCACTTGACTAGCACCTAGTTGCACTCATCCAGTTGACGTGTTCCCGAAAGAACTAACTGCTACAATCCCACAAGTATTGCTATTTTCTATACAGATGATGAAAAAAGGAAAATGTCCTGCTCAAGATGGACTTTCTTTGATCTTATAAAAGAAGCAGGAGAGCATCATATCAAGTTATTAATAGAACTCTTCAATAAACACTTTGAACAAATGGATATGCTATAGAATGGGTATAATACTGCAGTAATGCTGTTTTTTGTTTTTTTTTTGTTTTTAATAAAATCTACAAAACTATAGCCCTATCAACCGCATACCTGACATTTAAAAGATTTTCAGAGAAGTATGAGGTGCTATCCAAAATTTCCCGAAATTGTTTTATTCTGACCGAACCCTAAGAGGTACGAAGTTTTGCCGATAGATGGTGTTAGGAGTATGTCTCAGCTTTAATTGGGCCAAGCGGTGTCATCCTATGTCTGCGTGATTTTCAGTTTGAGCTATTTTTGTCGCTCTTTGTGTTGGTCGTGTTGTGATTCTTGATATTAAAGCTGAAGAAAACTGCAGCTGAAACCCACAGACTGTTGAAGGAGGCTTTTGGTGAACAAGCTTTAGGCCAAACCCAAACATTCGAGTTTTCTTCAGCTTTAGTTTCAAAGATGGTCGGGAGTCTGTGGAAGATGACAAGCATTCTGGTCGACCGTCAACAAAGCACAACTCCAGAAATGATCACGAAAGTGTGTGATGTGATCCGAGAGGGCTGAGGGGAGACCATCCACGATGTTTGTGATCGCCTTGGGCTGTCATACGGGATGTTTTGAGACACAAAAGGCCAAAGATGTGGAAGAAGAAAGACCGGCTGCTCCATCACGACAATGCTCCAGCGCACTGTGAGGGACTTCCTCAACAAAAACAACATGACCACTGTCCCCTGGCACCCAGCAATTCCTACCTCTTCCGAAAATTGAAATTGCGGTTAAAAGGCCGACGATTTGACTCCACTGAAGTAGCCAAGTGGACTCACATTTCATTTCCCTCATGCTCCAACCTGAGGACTTCCTGAAATGGGAACATCGCTGAAAGTGATATATAGATGCCCGAGGAGACTACTTTGAAGGGGGCAGTGGAAATTAAAAGCTCGGGTAAGTTCCATATTTTATAGAGGTATATTCCGGGAAATTTTGGTAGCACCTCGCACTTTCCAGCAGGCTGCAAACCATACAGGATCTAGCTCATCTGAGAGAACAAGAGGATTCAGAAGTGTATTTACCATGGCTGACAACATATAAGTAATACGAGAGGAACAAGTATGAATTGCCACTCTGCTTTGCCTTCATCAATTACAATGAAATCAACAGACAAGTCAGAATAGGATAGCACACTTTCAGAAAAAATAGTTTAATCCTAAAATGTAACATGTTTCTATACAGAAAAGAAAAGTTTTGACCAGTGTGTATACTAGCTTTCACTTAAGGATCAGAAACATGGACATTAACAATCCAATAACTACAAACAACCCAGTTTATAGTCACCTGGATTATATAAATAGAATGATGTATGCTAGATATTACAAAACGAGAAAAAAAATAGAGCACATAGATTCAAGAACAAATGAAAGGTTCAACCTCATAAAGTGGATCTTATCTTGTACAGAGGGTAGATTATCGCAGAACAATAATCTGCGGCACTTACTCCTTCGAAGGAGTTTTGTGCCATCCCAGTAACTAACGACTGCAGCCGGCACCGACGGCTTAACGTGCCCTCTGAAGCACGGGGGGTTCATGATGGAAGAGCTGCTGACGGACGAACAAACCAGTAGCTATCACCAGTTGCTGGACAATCAGACTAAAGTCCCCCAACAGCTGTGCCCCAAATAGCCATCCCACCCAGCAGTGGTCCTCAAGCCACTGGCTGTCACCCAGCCAGCAGCTGGCCGCACCTGAAGTTGCTTAACTCCATCGATCAGCGAGACAACCAGGCCACCGGCCACCCCCAATAAAGTGGGTACAATATCTTTATGGCAATAGGTAGAATCAGTGACAAAAAGTTGAAACTGAAGATGATTATGATGATGCTTACAGAAGTTGTGGATGGAGTGACCTACCATCATCTTTTTTTATCCCCATTGCTGAAATGAATGATTCAGGTTTTCTCATAACACACTGTATCATCACAGTGTGTCCAGCTATATTCCATCGATTTATTAGAAATGGAAAGGTAGAAGTTTTTAAAACCACTTTAGAGTTTCAAGCATTTACTGCAGTTAAGTGCAAAATGTAGATTGAATTTTGAAACTATTTTCTTAAGAAATTTCACTGAAGAAAATTGGTGCTTTTAATCTAGTATTGCTGTCATATGAAGATCAGTCAAATGAAAACTGATAGGAAAGCCTATAGCAGCAAACAGGAATATTGCCAGAATCGGTAGGTTAATAGCCCTTATCAAGAACAATCAGCCGTGTGTAACAATTGAGTATAGCATTATAGACCAGACTGTTGCCAGTTCCAATTCAGACTCAAATGATATAATATTCTTTTCCCTTTTGTTTTTTTTAATGCTTCAGTTATTCTCTGGATATCACTTTATGTGATACTTTTCTTCCATTTAATTCTAGTTTTACAATTTTTTTTTCTTTTCTTTAAGCCTGTAAAGGAAAAAAACGATGGTTTCTCAATATACAATTGAATTAACTAGTCGTATCTTTTTCCTTACAGGTGATTTTATAAATTCAGTCCATTTTATGTTGAAATATAAAATTATTCCTTCATTTAATTATGTCATTATAATTTGGAATTTAACTACCAAGGTCAATTTAAAAAGACTGCAAGCAATCTACAAGATATTAGAGTTGCCTTTACCAATAAAAATATACCGGTAATTCTAATACAAAATTTTGTAATGAAAACTGATTCTTGACCTTCATGTTGTAGCTGGTTCCCATATTCACCAGCTACAACATCTATATTCTCATCAATTCTTATCCACACAAAAATGATAACAATAGCCGAATGATAACCTTAACCTTGATTACAGTAGAACCTCAATAATTGATTTCCTCCCTAATTCAAAGTGTCAGTCTATTCCCTTCCACTCCAGGGATAAAACCTCTATAGCTCGAAATAACAGAGCCTCCATAAATCAAATTATTTGGAGGAAAGTTATCCTCCACAAATCGAAGTTAACACAAATAAATTCGCCCACAAATCGAATATTGTCAATCCTGATCTCTGTAAATCAAATTCATGTCAGTGTCTATCTTCCCTAGTAGAAGTTTTCATAAGCGGTTCTGATTGGTTTTCATTCATAAGCAGTTTTGAATGGCTTTCAAGTGTACTCGATTCCAATTGGCCAAAATAATTTCATCCTACCAAATAATTTACACTAATAATCATCGGCACTAATAGACAAAAATAAACGTACGCTTTTTAATTTTACTTAATTTCGATATATTGAATCTCGAAAAATCGCATGTTACTTAATTTTGATAAATCGAAGCATCCCTTGAGATTGGATTAATCGAGATTCTACTGTATATTAAGCGGCCATTATATTTATAATTTTTAAAAAAAACATTAAAATTTGTTGAAAGCTGAAAGTTAAAAACTTATTAAAAAATGTTATTTTAGGAAAAACTTACGTTATTCACTGATATAAAATTTGATTGGTTGTCACAATCTTGTGTCATTTTCGCTTTTTTCCACTTACAAGGGAGCCATCCGAAGCTGTATGTAACAGTTTCAAACCAAATCGAATTATTTTATTCACCTGAATAAACCACTGATGCTTGCAAAATAAGAAATCACACTATTTTGTTTCTTTCAAAATAAACCACGAAAACAAAAGAAGAGTTTGCATGGATGTAGCCAAATGAAGACCCCATTCTTATGCCCTTAAGTAAATGGTGTGGGCATTAATACACCTGTTGGCATTTGAGGGAGCTTCTTTCCTCCACCACTCAATAATATGCACAAATAAACTTCACATGAAAGTAAATAAAACTACTACCTACGAAAATAAACGGATTCTGAAGCTTTGAAACAAACTTTTTATTTTTTAAAAACAGATTATTAAATAAATCTTAGCAATTCTTTGTCGACCGCATTAACGGTTTTCCTGCTCCTTTCCCTACCAGTCCGATTTGAAGGAAGCACTACTGCTGCCATTACCAACACTTCCAATGTTTGCTCGCATGCAAACAAAGAGTTGGGTTTTATTTTGTGATGCATTAAAAAAAAAATAAGTAAATAAAATAGTGCAATTTCTTATTTGCTAAGGGCAATCAGTAGCTTTACATGAATAAAGCATTTCAATTTGATTTGAAACTGAATTACAGGTTCAGATGGTTCCTTTGTTAGTGGATGAGAAAAGTGGACAGAAAATTGAGGAAAAAGTGAATTCTCAAACAACAAAGTGCAAAAGGTGGCTGTTTCTCCTGCATTCTTCCAATATCAGAAGGTTTAAAACTGAATCTCAGTCCAGACTGTCATTTTTTTTAGAGATTTGCTTTCCACTTAATACCTTCCAATTACGGAACAATATTCCTTTTGACAAAATATTAAACATAAACACTCCATACATTAAACTTATCCCAGACACGGTCTTGAGAACACAAAATGTATTTTGATAGAGCTCTAGTAACTGATAAAACTATTCCTCATCTCATAGCAGATCAGACATCACACATGTCAATAAAAAAAAACAAAAAAACTAAGGGCTCAAACAAACTAAGGGTTGACCAATTTTAAATACAAACGTATAATATATATCACAGTACATTAATTATTCAATATAACAATGTCCAGTTCATTATACACCAAAAGCTAATACAAAAATAACTTCTCAAAAAGACGGCAACTTCAAACTTCGAACTAAGCTGTATTCTGTCCTGAAGAACTTCAGACGAAATTACCGTAAAATATACATTAATTATATAGTTTATACAATATCCAGTTCATTATACAATACATTAATTCACTTTTTATTTGAATTTCCCCTTGTCTAAAACTAATATGAAACTGACCTCTCAAAAAGAAGTTCGTCCAGCTTCCGTCCATTTTATTATTTATTGTTGTATTGTCCCCAAAGTGTACAAACAAATGTAGAAATGTAAAAATGCATATAAGTGTGAACATTCTTGTCTTTGTTCAAAATTATATAAACTCTTTTTGCTTGTTAATAAAACCACCAAAATTCAATTAAGACTTTTTTTTTTTTTCTCCTTTCACGAAGAGTCAAAAATGGGGATTGCATTATATAAGAGGATAGAATTTTTACTGGTTTTTAGAGCTCTAAAAGTAGAATAGCATTATATTAGAAGATATCCCCAACATAGGTAACAGACAAAATCACTATACTCTGCAGAACGATTCTTGATTTCGATTCTGCCCTATTTTACCTCACATTCGAAAAATAGATAGAATAAGGGATTGCTTGGACAATCATGGTCAACGATGGTTGAGTACCACTCGTATTTGAGCTCAGCCTGGAATGGAGGAATGCCAAGCTATTTTATAAAAAAATATAAAAAGCGTGCTGTTATACACAACCACACATGCATAACATAGTACACGATGCCTTGGGACATTGTGGGCAGAAATAGGTTGAAATGGAGGATCAAGAATAGTTCTGCAGAGTATATGTATACAGATCACCAAATCATTAATGGAATGAAGCAAATTAAGTTCATTGTAAATTTTGCTTAGATATTATTTAATACTGAATTATGATAGACATTTGGATGTGTAAAATAAAAAAATAAAAATAAAAAATTGAAAAAGCAATTGGGAGAAAGGAGAATGGTGATGTGCCTGCTATTTTCTTTAATTAAGGCAAATAAGACTTGATATGAGGTTTTAGGGAAGTAAAGTATTGAATGAAAGAGCATGCAAATAAATATTTAAGCTTAATAAATAATGAAAATAAATGATCAGTTTCAGACTACAAAAACTTATACAGTACCTCTTTTTCCACAATGAGGTGGAGAAAAAACCTCATGCACAAATGCAAAGCAACAATCATTCAGGAAGAGAATTAACCTGATCCTAATATTGTCTTAAATTATAAAGGAGTTAAAATTTTATTCAACTGATGGCTGATGAGTAATTGGAGGATAGAGGATGATAAGATTTAGCCGTGGGGAATCTATTACCATATTGGATGATAAGATTTTTGCTGACTGTCCTCTATCAAAGTTCAATAATACCTGAATGACTATTTGTATTGCCAAATTTATGTATGAATCCAAAAAAATAATTATTCTTATTTGGGAAAATCAGTTTAAAATTCCGAATAATTTAAAATATCTATTTTTACATGATTTCCATAATTTTGTTTGTTAATTCATATTTAACCCTCTCAACCACTGAGCCAGTGAATATACGAAGGCAAGTCAAAAAATAAGTTTCTTAATTTTTTTTTGCAGGTGAACATGCAAAGATAGGTCAAAATAAAAAAAAAACACTTTTTTTATTTCACCACTATGCCTTTATTTTTCGACATAATCACCAAATTAATTAAAGTCTTTGTGATAATGTAAAACGAGGTTTTCCATTCCTTGACCATAAAAATTGGAATCCTACTCATTAAGCCATTTCACAACTTCCATCTTTCGCTTTGCTGTCAATGAACTGGTCTTCATACCTGAGGAGTGGAGTTGATGACAATAATGCTAGGTCTCGTATCATCTGTAGCGTAACAGATCAAGAATTCGCCTCTTGCAAGTGTGACCGTTACACCATGAAGCAACAGTTTAGAGAAAGTAGTTTCGGAGAGGAAAGCAAAAACAAAACAAACATCCTGACCACAGACATCGTTTACAAGTACTAATACTTTATGAACAGATCTCATAGCCTTATACAATACTGTTTGGGGATCCAAATAACAGGAAATGCAAATGTGACGTCAATCCTGGATGCTCTTCAGTCACGTGACTCGAATTGGTTCCAAACAAGTCTTCTTGCTTCGGGATTTAACGTTGGTTCCAACGTAGAGATGGAATAAACTCGCTTTGTATAAACCCAGTGTTTATAACACTTATAAGATGTGAAATTGTTGAGTTCCTCACTGCTCAAGAAAAAGCCAAAGCAGCGATTTACACATCTATCGTTTTCCAAAAGAAAGAAAGATCCTCGAACGATGGCATTCTTTCGTTAAGTGATTAAAAAGCGTTCTAATATTAATTTATAAATTATATAAAGGTATTAAAGGTCTTAATAATATAAATTACACAAATTCACATAATACTTTAAGAGATATCATTTTTACTGACCACCCGTTTAAACGTTACTAGTACATATATTGCGTGGTTCCAATGTTTGAAACCAGCGATCCCATTTCCTAGGCTCTCGGCCCCTCATCGCGCAAATGACGTCAGCTTTGACATAGTCCCTTGCACTCCCTATAGGAAATACCAACTTTTTGGATTTTTTTCAGAAGGAACAAAGTTTCTTTTTTCCTTTTTCCTCAGCGATTTGTTTCCCACATCAGAGACAAAAATGGATAACTGCAATGTACAGAAAAAATTAAGTTGCCTTCATAGCTAATATTTTTAAATTTCAATCCACATAAAACTGCAATCTTGATTAGTTAAAACTGTTAAATGCTCACTAGTTAGCTAGCCAATTGTAGAATTGTTCATTGATTTTATCATTATCAATATAAGTGTTTCAATTTTTTGTTTGCATTTTTCAGTAAAGATGAAACTGACTGGAATCCGACAAAATGTTTCAAACTTTGTAGCCAACATTTAATCCATGACTGTGCACCCACAGACCTGAAGATCCTATGCGGAAAAACTGTAAACCGAACTTGATCGATTGATTATTTGTGTGTTTCGTTAGGTTTTATGGTGCGTCCTTTCACGTCATTTTGCACCCAGTTCATTTTGCTAGGTCATTTTGCGCCCTTTCACATGACTAATGTCTGTACACAATCCGAGAGTTCAATATGATTACTTTCTTTTATGTCAGAATCCATGTCAATTCAGCCAGTGGGGTTACCTTCATAGTCTCAGATATTTTTGGATTTGACATATGATAAAATTCATGAAAAAGTAAGATACCTGTTTTTTTTTTGGTTTACCCCAAAAAAAATTCCTGGTCCGAGATAAAGGCTGCCAAAGATAGCGTTATGGGCGCCACTTCGCGCTTGCGATTTTCGACAAAAATTTTAAAGTGCTCTATCTTTGGAACGGGTAAAGATATTTTGTTGCAGTTTTTATTATTTTAAAGATATTTTTCTCTTTAAAACGATAAACTCCGTTTTGAAATATGTGTTCAAGTTTTCTTGCTGTAGCCATATGCATGTTTTTTTTTTTAAATTCAAAAAAAAATTTTTTTTCAAAAGTGACAATCCCAAAAATTTTTATTTTTTTGCTGTTGATCAGTACCACTGAAAAGGAGAATTTCCACTTTTCAGTTTAACAGATTTAAGAAACAATGTAATATTTTGCCAATTCCCAAGTTCATCAATGAAGGTATCAATGGCAACAGTTTTCTTATTGAGCTTATTTTCCTCCCATAATGCATATCTAACTTCAAAAGAGTCATCTTCTATGTTTTCCAGGCCAGAGTCTGTAACGAGAGTCCTCCCTTTCTATGACAGTCACCACATTCCTGAAGCAACACATCTCTCGCTGTATATCACAGACAATAAAGACTTCACGTGACCAGTCAAGGTGTCATATTTCATGCCTACAAGTAAGTTCTTCAAAGTTACCACGCAAAGTTCAAAATTGACACAATTCACACTAACAGACATCTCTAGGTGGGTGTGGAACCACCCACTTAGGTCATAGTGCATAAAATTTTGATCTTCCAATGTGGAATATGAGATGTTCCTTCTTAGAGAGGTTGAGTCCAAAGTAGTGGCCGACTCGGAAGGGGGGGGGATTAGAGTTTGACGAATTCTGGGCGAATACCATTTACCACAAGGGTATATCGCAGTTTATTAAGAGAAAAGAGTGGGAAGAAACGTCAGTACAAATTTGAATGCCATAGACATTGTGCTACCTGCATCAGCCAGTGTAAAAATAAGGCAGAAAAACTGGTGTTATGCAGGCTCCTTTGTCACTATTGGAAAAAGGGGGCCAGTGTGCGAGTAGCAGTCACCAAAATTTGCAGGGCGGAAGGTCAGGGACAGCACGACGGTGGTTCTCCCGCTTTTTGTCTAAAGACATGGGCCTGGAAGATGCACCAAGGAGCGGAAGACCCAAAGAAGTGGATGACGCAGCCTTACGGCAACAAGTGAAAGCCAACCCGGGCAGCACCACCCGTGGATTAGCGGCGGACATTGGGACATCACAATCGAGTGTGGTTCGACATCTGCATGCCATGGGAAAGGTCAACAGGAGCTGCCGAGTTGTGCCCCACGAGCTGACGCCCATGCAAGCACAACAACGGGTGAAGGTTTGTCGTCAACTGCTGGAAAACCTCCGGGATGACCCACATCCAGCATACAGCCCCGACCTGGTACTTTCCGACTACCATCTCTTATGGTCCATGGCGCACTTCCTACGTGGACGGCGCTTCGCCAATGTCAGTGAGGTTGAAGACGCCATGCGTGACTTTTTCGCCCAGAAACCGGGAAGAGTGGTTTCGTGAGGGCATCTGCGAACTGATCGTTGGATGAAGACCATCAAGCAATGATGGACTCTACTCTGAAGATCAGCAATGAGTGGTTCTTCTGGTGCCCATTTAAAAGTTTGCATGGTGATCGGCCACTACTTTTGACTTGACCTCTGTATAAATGGCATGTATCTTTTCACTTTCACGATTTTTTCTCATGAAACTGTTACAGTGATAGTGTCTTTTGTGCTGGCCCTCTGGCGAGAACAGTCCCATTGATCTTCCAGATAAAATGACTGTGCAATTTGAACATCAGCTACATTCACAGGGTGACCATTATATGGCTATACTTTGCCAAACTCTCCTTTTGCAACCTTCAAATTTCGTTTACTCCATCATGTATTCTGTTGCAGATGGAATGTAGTGAAAAATGTTTGGAAAAGTGGAGCTATATTATGGTCACTCTGTGAACAGCTGATGTTCAAATTGCACTCTCATTTTATCTGTAAGATCAATGGGACTGTTCTTGCCAGAGCGCCAGCAAAAAAGACATTATCACTGTAACAGTTTTAGGAGAAAATATTGGTGAAAGCGAAAAGATACAATACCCCCAATACTAAGGAAACTTTCGCCATTTATAAGAAGGAACATCCCATATTCCACATTGGAAGATCAAAATTTTATGCACTACGACCTATGCAGGTGGTTCCGCACCCACCTAGAGAAGTCCGTTTATGTGTGTATTGTACCAATTTTGAACTTTGCGTGGTAACTTTAAAGAACTTACTTGTAGGCATGACATATGACAACTTGGTTCAACACAACGAGAGACCTGTTTGTTTCAGGAATGTGGTGATTGTCCTGGAAAGGGAGGACTCTCGTTACAGACTCCTGGACTGGAAAACATAGAAGATGACTCTTCTGAAGTTAGATATGGAACATGGGAGGAAAATAAACTCATTAAGAAAACTGTTGCCATTGATACCTTCATTGATGAGCTTGGGAAATTGGAAAATATTACACTGTTTCTAAAACCTGCTAAACTGAAAAGTGGAAGTTATCCTTTTCAGTGAATGTAGCACTCAATGGTATTGATCAACAGTAAAAAAAATAAATTTTTTGGGACTGGCATTTAAAAATTTTTTAATTTAAAAAAAATGCATAAGACTGCAAGAAGAAAACTTGAACACATATTTCAAAACAGAGTATATCATTTTAAAGAGAAAAATATTATCTTTAAAATAATAAAAACTGCAACAAAATATCTTTAATCAGTCCAAAGATAGAACACTTTAAAATTTTTGTCGAAAATCGCAAGTGCAAAATGGCGCCTGGGACGTCATCTTTGGCAGCCTTTATCTCTGGCCAGGAATTTTTTTTGGGCAAAACCAAAAAATACAGGTATCTTACTTTTTCTTGAATTTCTAACATATGTCCAATTCAAAAACATCTGAGATTATCATGGGCAGATTTTTTCTTTGCCTGCCTGAATTGACATGGACCACACCTTACGCATTCCAGGGACAAACTCAAACATCCATACCCACGGCAGGATTCAAACCCATGATCCAACAGATTCAAGAACTGGAAAGTCTATGCTCCAGCCCTCTTTTCACCCTTAATAATCGTTTGCTTGTTTACTATATGATTGAAATCCATATCTGGTAAACAACCATTCGTGTGCACAGAGAGCATTGATAGCAGTTGCAACTTCGAATGTAGTTTCTCAATTCTCTCGTCAGATGGCAGTCCTGTAGCTTGCAAGAGGTGAATAGCACCTGGCATTTGCAATTTGTTCTCCATCCACTGCACAGCCTGCTCTTGGAACCGTCAGAGTTTTATCTCTTTCGCAAAATGAAGAAACATCTATGGGGCAGATGATATTCCAGTGACAAAGTAGTGAAATGCTTTAATGAGCACAACACCACTTTTTATCATCAGGGAATGGAAAACCTCATTTTACACTATTAAAAAGGCTTGTACAAAAGTCTTCATCTGATTTCAAAATTCTATATATTAAAAAAAAAAAATATCCTCAGACTTTAAATTGTAATTACCATATTGTTACAAAAATACCCTGCATTCTTGTATAACCTGCACCCCTGTATACCCCTGAAAATTTAAATTTTATGTAAAATATTTTGGAAACCCTGTATCCCTTGTATTCCCTGCAGGGTATCCAATATGCGCGATATTTGTATATTCCCTTGTATTCCTGCACACCCCTCCTACGGATATAAAAAAAAGTGAATAACCTATGGGGTATATTCATAAAAGTACGCTAAGAAGTTCCAAACTGGTTAAATTTTGTACATTGTTTCTATCAAATGCCCAAATGTTCAAAGTGGCACTGTGAACACTGCCTAGTTTGAACTGATGAATCGTTCGTTAAGCTATCTGAATTACTTTTTAAATAAGTTGTAACTAGTTAGGGAAACACTCTTTAAATTTCTTTTGTTTCGAAACTTACCTTGTGATTGGTCTGATATCCTGGAGGAGGATTAGTATGGGATTGCTGGTGAGCTAAATGAGGCATCGAAGAAGAATTTGTTAAATGAGATTTTTCTGTGGTTGGTGAATGAGCTGAATGATGAACTGTCCCTGTATGCGGTAAAGTTTGGCAATTCTCAGGAGGGCCAGAGTTCTGCTGATGATATGGTGATGGAGATAATGAATTTGGTGAAAGCTGAGAGTGGCTCTGATGTACAGGATGCAATGGCTCATCCACTGGCAACTGAGTGCCGTTAGTACCATTGGTTACATGATTTGGATGATGATGATGATGTTGATGTTGTTGTTGTTGGTGATGTTGTTGTTGCTGCTGCTGCTGCTGTTGTTGTTGTTGTTGTTGTTGTGGTGGTTGTGGTTGTTGCTGTGATGGTGGTTGCTGACCATGTGGCAACGGTTTTTGATGATTTTTTGACATCTGTGATTGTCTAAAGTTCTTTTCTCTTTCCCATTCCATATCCTTGTAGGCATTTGGTGAGTTCCCATCAAAAGAATCTTTTTCCATCTCTTGGAGATCCCATTTTTCACGATAAAATCGTTCAGCATCTCTGTATGCATCACCAGAATTCATGTGGGAATGATTCTTTTGTTGCACCATTCCTTGACTCATGGCAGCATGCATAGATACGGGTCTGCCATCATTTTCACGAACTGTTGCAGGGATTCTGCTTAAATAATCTTTTCTCATAAGAGGAGGACTTTCTTTTCTTAGAGAGTTCGATCTGGTAACAGATATCTGGCGAATTCCATTCATTTGTTGATGACTGCTTCCTCTTACGATTATCTTTTTTAAATATGAGAAAAAGAAAAATTACAATAAAATATGAAGTAATAAATTTAAAAGCAAGATAGAGAAATAAAAGACAATTCGAATAAAAACAGTGATTAAAAAATCATTAAAAGCTCAATACAAATTTTTTTTTTTTTTTTCAAGCGAGTAACCAGAATTTACTAGCATGATTCCTTTTATTGCTTGAATAAATTAATTAAATTTATGTAACTCTTTCTGTTTACTGCAATGAAAGTGACGCGAGTATTTTGTCACAGGACTTGCTGTGGGGTGGAAAAGACACAAAATTTGCATCTATTACAGCCATTTATAGCATGTTTTTGCATAAAAATCATACAGTCCTCCAAATCAATCGAGGATGGTATCCTGACACTGTAACAAACCAAGTGGGACACATGTAAGTTCATTAGAACTTTACGCAACTTTTTGTTTTGGCAGATCAAGAATTCATAGTGCATTTTCATATATGCCGTAACATGAAGCTGCTACTTCACCTTATTTCTAACGAACATATATACTTAATTCTGATGAGCTGACTTTGGAGAGTTAAACTTTCATGTTAAATAAACTCATTATAGCAGGCATTGGTATGTTTTCTTTTACAGGGATGTGCCCATGAGGGTCGGAATGGGTTATACCCGACCCACAAAAAAAAAACCCGCCAAACCTACACTGTCTAGCCTGCAAGCAAAGTACAAATTTTAATGACTAACGTAATTTTGAATTCGCCGCCACCTGGTTTCCCAACGCTGCTGGTTTGGTGCATCTATCGATAGTGTCATGCTCTCACGTGTTTCTTTCGTTTGGTAGGTGCATCAAGGTAGGTTTGGTCATTGGTGATGTGGGTGCGTTAAGTGGTATTGTGTTTTAATATCACGTGTTTTAAAATGCCTGTCAGAAAAGCTGGTATCATTGCTTACTTAGTACCAGGACCTTTTATTATTGCCATGATTAGACGATAACTGTTTCTCGGAGCTTTGTTTTGTAATTAGGCACAGGCCTACTGTATTAGTTTCTCATTTTATTGTCAAGAATGCACTGAAAGGCCAATAATAAATTATTTGGGGATGGGGATAGAGTCAGACAACCTACACTCAGTCTCCTGGGCACATCCCTACTTTTTGTACTATACATTTGAATTATCTAGTATAAGAATCGAAATTCCTTTTCTGCATGACTGTGTAGAAGGTCACAAGACGAATTGCCTAAGTTGATATTAAAAACTTTTGTATCATTCTATCTAGTCACTCTTTTTCCCGATTAGTTCATTTTACCAATCCGAGATGTTACCATGCATTATTTTTTGCTCCCACTAATCAGTGACTTTATATCCATTATGTAAATTCAGGCGTTTGCAACTTTATTCTGTATTCACTAGTCACTTGAGAATGTATTCTACCATATTCTTTAAATAAGGTACGTAGCCTCTTCATTTGTATCCTTGACCAAGCCAGGAATAAAAAGCTGAACCTGTCAGAATTTTGTGCGATTTCTTTCCCGATATGTACTGCAAGACCTCCATCAACTTCATCAAGAAGAACAGTATAGAGGATTCTCATTTCATAATAAATTGTATTCCACTTTTTATAGTAATTCATCTTTTGCTTATATGAATGTAATGCTTTAAGCATTTGCTTTAGGATATCTCACAGTGCATGCACAGTACTGATGTTTTTACTGAAAATTCATATATACAAGGTGCCAGTCATAAAAGCATTACAATCACCATGGAAGTCCACGTGTAGTAGTGAAATGACACTATAACGTGTAGCCACATTCTTCCATACACAATCAAAGCAATTTAACCCATGCTGAATTTTCGTGGATTTGCTGCCAGAGTACCAAATCCAAATGTCGCACAGACCATTGGGAGAATCGAGGTGCAGATGGTGATATATTTTCAGTATCTGAAGAGAAGCAACATTATGCAGATAAATGCCAAGTTGAAAAGCATTTACAGGACATTGTCCCATCTTATGACGACATGGCTGTGCAGCAGCAATGTTTCCAAAATAGCCAGATCAGAAGACAATTCAGACCATGGGTCTTTCCGTCAGTTAGGAACTGCAAATAGAGCAGCACTGGTCCTCAGCAACTGGTGTGCTTTTCTAACATCTTGCACATGGGACTCCACATGTCAAAAATGGGTGCCAGAGTTGACTCACTTCATTCCAGAAAGAACAGCTCAGATAAACCTGCCAGACCAGTCCAAATGACTTTTGACCCTCTCATCACAATAGAAGAATGCTGTTTGCATCACTACAACCCAAAATAAATCTCCAGTTCCTCAGAGCCAAACAGACGCTCATCATTGGGAGAAGTGCAGAGAAGTGGGAGAAGAAGGCCCTGGGGGAGAGGGAGGGGTTATATGTACAGACAGAGTAACCACTGGAAAATGGGTGAAAAAGAATTTTTTCCATGTCATAGCTCTGGATGTTAATTAAATTTCCCACATATAATTATGGAGTGATAGTCTTCCGATTAGTGTACCAAGGCCTCTTCCATCATGGTGATTGTAAGGACTTTATGATTGTCTCTCATAACTGATACTGAATTTGTTAAATCTGTTTTTCCCCATTAAAAATAATCCATATTTTTTTTTAAATGCATCTCCAATATACTAAAAAATTAAGAAGGTATTGAAGGAAAAGCTTCTTACCACCAGGAAAAATATATGTAATCTTGGATACTTATTTCGAAGGCTACACCTTTATTCTCAATGGCAAGACTGAGGCATACCCTTCGAACTAAGCATCTGGCATTTCGTATCTCAGATGTTTTTTTTGTGGTACGAAGTTTTTCTTTCATATACAGGCTCTAATATAAATTTCAGACTGTTCCATATGAATTTTTTTTTCCTGGAAAGTCAAAACTGGGGTGCACTGTGTCTTCAAATCCCATCTAAGACAGGAAATTCACTTAAAGTTTTACGTATTAATAATCAAAGTTTATAAACTTTTAATCATACCTTTAAATCCAAAATTTCAGTTGGCGTAATATAAGAGGGATCTATAATCGGTTTTGGACGTTCTCGTTCAATTCCGATTAAACTAGCCCATTGTGGAGGAAGTCCGACATATTTGCCTTCCCTTCTATCATAGCCAGTATGTACACGGTGTTCAAAATTCGTAGGAGGTGATATAATTGGTTTTTTCTTTTTCTTCCCAAACATCTTCAAAGCCTATATGAGATAAATATAAAAAATAAAGAATAATATGAAGCAAATATCTTTATATCTTAACAATATAACAAACTGAATTTCGAATATGATGAAGTTGTAAAACTTTAATGACACCTGTGGTAAATGATACTACCACAGAATCAAGAATAACAACTCAAGTATATCAAAACACAGATGACATTTTTGAGAGCTTTCCTGTTTATTAAAACTTAAGTGTTGTTCTTTAATAAATACAGTCAAACCTCGATATCTCTAATTTCACAGGAACAGAAATAAAAATTCGAGATGAAGAGATTTTGAGATATGAAGGGTTACTTTTAAATCATGATTTTTAGGAATAAAAGTACCGTGAGAGTACCTAACCAAAGGATGTCAAATATTTCTGTTTTCATACGTAAAATTTCTCATAATGAAAAAAATCTTAACTCTCTAATGTATTTAAATGATTTGCATTTCGCTGGTACACTAAGTCAAAATTCGACATAGCGAGGTTTTCTGAGAAAACGATTGAAATAACAAGGGAAAATTGCATTGAATTAGAAGTGAAAATCCAGAAAAATAAAAATTTTTCGAAATATCTAGTTTTTTGAAATATTGAGGTTCAACGATTGTTACTTTATACTAAAAAGTAGTTTTGTTCATTTATAATTACCCTGTGTACTACCTACATGACTATATTGCATTTCTGTCTGCTCATCTCTTTGCTGTGATTCCCTTTGATGCATCGAGACAGAGAGAGAGAGGAAGGGAGGGAGGGAGAGAGAGGTGTTGACACCAGTTTTTTTCACATTACATGTACTTTTAATCATTTGTTGTAAAAGCATGGTTGTAAAATCGAAATACAAAAATTAATATTCTAGTCATATTAATATTGAAGTGTGCATAATTTTCTGCCTATAAAGACATTATGAAAAGCTATAGAAATAGTAGGTTTCAAATATCATTGACTTCAATGCTAATGAAACTATTATCAAACCTATTGAAGTACCAATCTAACTTCTTGAAAAAAAATCAAATCTTCAGAATCATTTCTTATAAAATTAACAAATCCTTTTAACAAATTGAGCAGAATTTTTTTTTTCATTATTTCTCCATTTACAGTGTAGAGCTCTATTTAACAATTATCTACTTAGTCGCATACTCCGGCACTTGACTGCGATCTGTATCCATCCACTGGCAAAAGCTGATCACTTTTCAAAGCCAGCTAGCAAAAGGCAATTCACAATGTGTTCGCAGAAGTAAAGAAACTGCACATGCACTTCTGCCTCCATCGCTTGCAATGTGTTGTTTAATGGGCTCATGTGAACAAGGCCTAATAACGAGAGCAGGGCTTGAAATTCAAATTTTTCATGGAGGGGATAGTCCCCTCCTATATTTTTAAATGGAGGGGAGTTGAACTGTTTGGGAGGGAGACAATAAGTTATAGGTTATACAAGTGATTTTTCAAAATATTTTAATTTAAGTTTTGTACATAAATTAAATGTGTTAAAAATAAAAAAATACCAAAAACTTAATCATAAGATAAATGTAATAAATTCTTATATTTCAATAAACAAAAAATTAAATAGTCATGGATGTGAGGTTCTTCTGCACCATAGCTATTAACATAATGGATTGTGATCTTGCAGTACAGCATGTTTGGTAAAAAATAGATAACCAACTAGTTTCGACTTTTATTCCTGCCTTCATCTATATAATCCGTTACGTTGTACAAAATTAAATACCACTAAAATATATAAAAATGGATTTTAAAGTGTCTCGATATTTAGCAATCTCTGGACACGATTTTGAAGTATCATCTAAACACAATGCTAATCTATGAGCTACGCAATAGGCCTCGTACACCTTAGCTTTTGTCGCGACTCTGCGCCACTAAGCGGCAGTTTCCGGCAATAGTCCTGTGAGACGCTGAGACTATCAGCATAGGGCGAAGGGCAATTTCGTTCTCATCACAACAGTCCAGTAGTCAATCCACGTTTTATTTTATTAATTAGAATTTTGTTTGTTGCCAGGCTATTATTGCAGCATGAGTAATCAAAATTGCTCTGTTAAGGGCTGTAGCAATACCTACAAAAATACGAGTTCTTCACAGACCTACAAAATACGCTCGTTCTCTAATGCCGTGTCTGACGATCGAGATGCTTCCTCATATTGACAGTATCGTTCATGTTTGTTGTGCGCTAGAAAACCTTCAGAGTACCATTATACAGGAAAAGCAGGCCTGAGTCTGTGGAAACATATGTTTTCTTTCTGAATAATAATTTTAAATTTCTTTTTATATAACATGATCTAGAGTTACGATGCTTCGAAGCAAAAATTTGTAATTCACTACTTCCACCATTGTTTCTGAGAAACAATGATGGACAAGGTGAATTACAAACTTTTGCTTCGAAGCATCGTAATTCTCAGAAAAGTTTTTTCCCCCCCTGAGTGGATGCCCCTTTACCGTGGGTCAGGGGTTTGGGTGCTTCAGGGATTCTGTGAGCTATGCTGGTTGTAGCACTGCTACTTTAGGGTCACCCTTACCAGAAAGGTCATGGTTGAGAAGTGAGACGAAGAGTATCCAAACAAACATATCTCATGTTGTCGACGAATGAGAGAAAGTGTGAGTTTTTTTTTTCATATGTTGTATGAAAAGAAATTTAAAATTATTATTCAGTATGAATTTATCACAGCGTATCTTATTTACCATACTATATTTTTTTTAATTGGCTAACAGACTAATAAATTATGATCTATTTTTGTAACTGTTTCAGCTTCTCTTTTTAATGGTTTCACAGTTTTTACAAATGTTGAGATATAGTGTGATTCCTCCTTAACATAAATGCCAAAATAAAGAATTTTTTTTTTATTTATTGACTTGTAATTTTGCAAGCAATAGGCTTTGACAGCCTAATAACAGCTTACAAGAATAAAAATTATAAATAGTAGAATATAAAAAAGAATAAATAAAATATTATTAAATAGAAACAAGGAAAATGGTCATAAGATAAATGTAAACATTTCAAATGATTTTTAACATAGTGATTATAATTTTAAAAAATATAAATCAATAAAAATTGTAAATTATACAGTAATGCAAAGAATAAACGTAAAAATATTAATCATCGATTCTCTGAAGAATTGTGTATGAAAAATTGGCAGAAGCCGCATCGTAACACAAAATTGCAATCCATTTTACTATTTGCAATTAGCGCATTCAGCCTCTCTCTCTCCCAGGAGAACTCACAAATTTGCCGCTATGAGCGCTGAAACTAGAAAAACGGTGCTGCCATCTGAGAGGCGTACGATGCCTATAAATTCCTATTTTTCTCTTGACGATACCGCAACGGTGACGATTGGAACTAGCGAAATTCCACTGTTTGAAAAGTTAAGTCTCCAAGAAAAAATTCACCAATAATGACTGACGACAAATTAAACCCATAATCTAATGATTTATGGATGGAAAAGATTCATATCCAAAACTTATATTGTAACATATAAAGAATAAAATAACATTATCTTTAAATCTTAATAAAATCATAAAAACATTTAATATGATTAAATTTTACGGGTTGGAAAACTCCCCTCCTGAAAGTTTTCTTGGGCGAGATTTTAAAATTTTGGGCGAGAATCCCGCCATCCCGCTCTGAATTTCAAGTCCTGGAGAGGATGAAATAATTGTCTATTCTCAAAATGATGCTGCACCATTGGTATGATGGCTTGAGACGGCCTGTTCAAATCTTATCACTCCTCAGAGATGATTATCCTTGCAAGTAAATGCTCTGTCGATCGTAGTAAAATATCCCATTTAAAAATGGAAATGGACCTGAACAAAACTTGTCAATTAATTATGGTTATGACACTGCTTTTTCGTCAAATGGCTCTGTCACCTGTATATAGTTTTAATTAATACAGAAATCTTCAATATTGAAAGATTACCCTCGCCTCCTTCACCCACCCACGTTAAAAAAAAAATCACATATTCTACTTAAATTATTTTGAATATTTAAATGAAAGTAATCAAGAAAATGTGATATTTACTTTCAGTTTTTATTGTTCCAATCACAAGAATTTATTATGACAATCATCTAAAAATTTATGGAGATTACAAAAGCATACAATTATGGTGGTACCTTGGCAAAAAGCCTCATAAAATTAATAAAATAATAAACTACAGATAAAATTATTCATTGTTCTGCTTAATCCTCATCATTTACATTGGCTAATAAGCCTCCACACTAGCCAAATGCGGATTGCAGGCTGTAAATAGGGGTTAGAAAGAACAAGCAGAAACATCCATACCATGCAGGTTCGAATCCTGCAACCTGATGATCACGAATCATAAGATCTGTACCTTAACACTCGACCACCAAGGTCGGCCCTCTATTTAATATAAACCGTAAAGTCAACAAATTAAAATCCACATCACTCGGTAAGTCGTGTGTACCTTAGAATGAATCAGCAGACCAATCATGATTTACATTAATTTATCCTTTCTAAATAAACCTGCCCTGATTATGTAACCAGAATAACCACAGTGTGCAGCACAGATAGCAGTTAGATGGCATGGGAGAGAGTCAATAAGATGCTGGAAGTTGTCCACTGATATCGGGAGCTATGCAACTGCAATGCATCTGATACCTGCTGAAAGGAAGTTCTATGAAGAAAACGTAGCAGATGAGGTGATATAGATCTGGGGAATTACGGAACCAGGGAAGCATACTCAAACTGTAAGATCCAGAATCCTAAGTGGAATGATAGATTAGCAAAGTAAGAGAAGTAACAAACTAAATTAATAAACACAAAAAAAAGGAAAATTAATTCTCAGACATGACTTATATCATACCTCTTCAACCCAAGAATTATCACCCGTAAGTGATAATAACTAAAGGTCTATTATCACTATTCTTGGCTCTAAATCTTATGTTAACTATACTTTTTAAGTGTTGGTTGTACTCCATGAATCATTCTGGGACAATTCTGGCCATACATCATGATTGCATTGACCTGCAGGAGTATACCATCTGACATAACTTTCTATAGTGGAATTACATTATTGGAGAAAGCAGCTCTTTGCTAATCAGGTGAAGTCCAATCTGTCCTGTACTGCAATGGAAACTGATGGACATTTCCAATACATGTATAAAAACTAATTATGTACTGAAACAGCAATGCAGCACACGAACAATAATCAATAATTCATAGAATATTCAGTTTTGACAGACATATGATAAGAAAAATAAACAAAATTGGAGAGAAAGCCTCTCATTCTGTCATCTAAACATTTTCGAGACCATCTCAGCAGTCATCAGGCGATCTTAAAACCTAAAAAATTTCACCATTTACAAAAAAGCCTTACAAAAATCCTTACTCAGGTCAAAGTTTGGCCTTGCCAAATCATAACTATCATTTTTTATATGCAATGCTTCTTTGATTAAATGTTTCTGTAAATTTCTTTCCTTATCTACGAGTTTCATCAAAACTGAATATTCTATGAATTATTGATTACTGTTCTCGTGCTGACCTAGTCTGTTATCCATGTGTCATTGTTGAAATTCGCCAAGTATTATAACCTGATATGTACCAACTTTTTTTTTGGACTCCCATAGAATGGCTTAGTTTTTCTTCTTCAGGATGTGGCTCCAGCAAGTGTCACCAGCCGATTTCGCTAGGATGTTTTTGTTAAGAACTGTTTATTTTACTTTTTGATGTTAGCTGAGGAGATACTTTACTTTATTTATAGTACCTGTTTATTTTTCCGAGCCCATTTACTCGTTTATAAAATTTATGTATGATATGTATTCAATAAGTAACAGGCCAAACGCAATGGGGACTAAACAAATGAATTTATTTCAAAAATATCGACCGTGATGGTTCAAGCAATTATCCCATTGTGATACCATGTGCGAAAATATTGTGATGTTGTTTGAACTAATTCCGAACGGCCTCTTGTGTTTCCCTGTCCGTAAGTAATCTGCGTCCACTACGGCAGATTGACTTTGATTTTTTGGGTGGCAGTGATCCTGGGTGTTTCCACTGCAGACTTTGGTGCTTGGATTAGGTTCATAAAGGTGGCACCAGCTCTCTTCCCCCATGACAATTCTTGACAAGAAATCCTCATCATCATGATAGCACTCCAAAAAGTCAAAGGCCATGCAGATAGCTTCTTGTGTTGGTTCCAAATGATGGGGCACCCATTTAGCACACACATTGTGATATTGTAACGTTTCCATGATAATGGTGCGAACAGTTCCAACACTCACATCAACCTCTGCAGCGATACTGGACTGTGTGTTCCCTTGCGTAAATTCTCATCACACCACCAGGCACTACACCTACAGCCACTAGCGGCAAATGCACATATACAACATCTTCATATATTTATGTGTGTTCTCCATTAAATTCGCTAAGTTCCTGAACACCAATTGTCTATACAAGCCTGTAGCCTGAAACTTATTGAATACGCCTCATATTTTGTTAATTCGCACAAATAAATATGGAATGATAAATTTTTAATTTCTGGTTGTTTTTTTGTAAAGATGAAAATTTGATCTTTTTGGGAATCCTATCTGGTCTCAATGTATTGGTGTTTTATTCATTTTATACCTTTACTGTGATTGTGTGTATTGATTTGTGTTTTCACTGGTACTCATTTAACCTGACTGATAACAAATGAATATTACTCTGGTAAACTAAGTAAACTCGTAGATATAGGGTTGCCACCCTCAGAGAGTTTTAGAACCAGAGAACTGGAACTGGAAATGGGTGTGGGATAATTAATGACGTCTTACATTGTTTTTAAATAATTATGTAACTTAAAATGTTTATTTACATTAAGGGGGGGGGGGGTTCTAGAAATTAAGGCATCGACTACTAAGGTCATTTAGCGCCTTTTACACAAGTTATATCTGTACGCAGAACGGGACAAACACAAACATCCATGCCCACGATGGGATTCGAACCCACGACCAGGTGGACTCGAGAACTAGAAAGCCTACGCCCTAGCCCTCTCGGCCACCTGGCCAGCTTATTTACATTAAGAAATACTTAAGAAAAGCAGTTTGTAAAGAGCATCCCAAAATGATCTGACATTTTGAATTTGCCACCATTTTTTTCGTGTACAACCAGAGTAGAGATTTTTATCATTATTAAACATTGAGGTTAATTATGCAAAACTACACAATTGAACAACGTGTAGAAATTGTAAAAATTCACTTCAAAAATGGTGAAAATTTTATGAAACTTTCGGCTCATTTTGGGCCATCCTTTATTATCACCGGAAATGAATCAGTGTGCCAAATTTAAATGACAGAAAGAGAGTTATAAGAGCATTACATTTGATTGAAAGATGTGAACGAAACAGACAGACGTTGTGAATTAAGTAAAAGTGCATAATAAAGGGTCTCCCAAAAGGAGCTGACAGTTTTCATAAAATTTTTATTATTTTTGAAGTGAATTTACACTCTCTACATGTTGTTCAGTTGTGTAGTTTTGCATAATTTAATCTCAATCTTTAATAATGACAGCATATAAAAATCTCTACTCTGGTTGTACCACGAAAAAATGGCATCAAATTCAAAATGTAAGTTCATTTTTGGGACACTCTTCTGAAAGTCTTAAGATTCAAATTACAAGTGAATTACAGCACAGCTTAAAAATACATAATATCACACCAGGAATGGATGAAGGGATCCATTCCAGGTTACATTTATTAAATCTAATAGTATATTTCGAATTCTCCCGACAATCTTTCAGCAAACTTCACTGTTCTGGATGTTTATATATTCAAAAAACTGGTTGTGTTATTTTTGTATATAATTCTGCTCTTACACTGACACATTGATTGTTGCTCTCACCATTTCATTGATTGTTCCACACATTGAGCATAAGAGAAAAATATTGTTCAACAAAGGCATTACTTACTGGAATTGATAGTATTTTTCCAATCACTTTTGACAATATAGAAAACTTTGCTTCTCAAAAAAAATTAACCCAAAATTGGCAAATCGCATTTTAAAATTGCATTTTCTCTTTGACCAATAATGTTCGGGGAAACTCAGACTTTTTATATATAAAAAAATGGATATAATTTTATTTGTAAATAATTATTCCATTTTTTTTCTATTCTTTAAGTTTTTTTTTTACTGTTTGCAGACAGTGATTGTTGAGTATATATTGTTTTAATAAATGTATATATTGTTTTAAAAAATCTCCACGTGATAGTCACTGTCTGCAGCAGTTGTCCCTCGCGAATAATTTTCGTGATCACGAGGATGTTGTGTCCCACTATTGTTGATGTTCTTTCCGTGGTTACTGTTTTTTTTTTATTTCAGACAGACCACTTCCAGCTTCTGGCTTGACCAGTCACCCTTCCTTCTGGTTCTCCATGTCCTTACTAGCCTGCAGCAAGGCGTTCAACTTCCGTTTATCATTTTCATTCCAATGCTCTGCAAATTGCTCCCACCCTGCCGTTCGATGTTTAGTTTCTTATTGACTCAATCGGGTGAATTTCTCACTTTCTCGTGGCAGCCATGATTCTCTATGGAGCAGCATTGTTTTGCGAGTTTACCCATAAGGTAATAATCAAATTTCTTTTAATGCTATCTCAACAATAACGCGCATAAGGGATGCCATGCTGCACATTTCAATTTTATTCCCCATTAATAATTGATTATTATTTCGCAGTCTTTCTTTAGACATTAAATGGGAATTTGAAATTTCTTTTCCTTATTCTTTATAAGGAATTGGTCTGTCTCAATTCTTTTTATATTTAAAGTCAATTCGCACTATGTAGCGATTAATATTTCTCGTTACAGTGTTTTGCTGTATTTAACGTACATTTAAGTATTTTTTTTATTTATTCCGATAAATATTTTTCTGTTGTAATTGAGATCACAATGCCTATTCCTCAATTAAATCATATTGTATAGAATATTCTTTTGTACAGAATTTTTTGATAAATGATAAATAAATATCGCAATTTTTAAATCAAAATAAAAGTCTTTTAACGAGCCATGTTCATTCATAAGTTTTGGGGTTCTTTTTTAAAGGACCACCCATTCAATTCTATTCTATTTTGCTTCCCCCTCTGAACAAATAACATCATGCTTTGAGTTGTTACTGAAATTGGAACCTTCAATGTGACTTTCCAGTGGCACAATTATGGTTGCAAGACCAGAGATTGGATGTTTGAATCTGGAGATTGGAGAAAGAAGACAAAAACCGGAGTCTCTGGCCCAAAACTGGAGAAGAGGTAACCCTACATAGATACCTTTAACTCACTACAGTCAGTCTGAGGTTTTATGAATTGGTAGGGGTAACATTACTGTACTGTAAATGTGATAGAGTGACAAATAAGCGGTACTGTAGTTTATTTTTACATCAAACATTTGTTGTTGTATTTTAAGTGTAATGAATTAAGCTAACTTTTAAATGAAATTAAAGTATTTGGGAGCATGACGGGGGTCATATTTAGGGTTTCAACTATAGAAATAAGCATATATTGAACTCTCTTGTTGTGGTTAAAAAATTTTTATTTTTTCTTAGTTAAATAAGCACATATTACCATTTTTAATGACTATACCAAACATCCACAAATCCTCCTCATTCACGACAGGTTCTGGAACCTAACCTCACGAATGTCCGAGGTTGGGTTCAAATTTTAATTTTTCAAAAAATCCAATTATGTTCAAATTTTAATTTTTTTTCTCATTCTTTTGTGTAGATTCCAACTATGTATAACCAGTCCACTATTTTGTTACACCCTGTATAAATAAGTTATTAACTGAACAGGTTTATTTTAAACAGACAATTTCATTGTGGTTTCCTCCCCCCTTTAATCTTGACATCTAAAAAAAAAGAACTTTAACTACAGTTTACTCAAAAGCTCGCTAATGTGAAGAAAAATTGCCTGTCCTTTTAAAAATTCTTGTGTTTGCTAATTTAGGGCAGGAAGCAATATCTCAGTAAAGTGATTAATAAAATTAATTACACTCTTATTTTAAAATTCTGCCAAATGATTATATTTCAGTGATATACCGTAGTTTAAAACAAATTAAATTGAAAAAAAAAATGTAAACATTAATAAAAACAAAGTTGTTTTTTTTAAATCAGCACAAACTCAAGTACAGAAAATTCAATTCACACCACAAAAATTTTCACACTGCTAGCCTATTTTAAGTGTTGAAATTATCTAGGGAATTTAAGAAGTTGGCTAATCTTTCCCTCGCCCCGTCTTCTCATAAGTAATGGATAACCTGCATGTTGTTTTAAAAGATGCACAAGGGTCCCAACCCAAGAGAAGAGCTCCCCAAATGCCTATGCCGAGCAGATGCACATACCAGATATTTAATACCCTTCATATTATTTCAGTCGCTTATAATTTTAAAGACAATATGATATTTCGATCGTAGTCGATGGTTCAGGAACTGATGGATATTTTTATTTTTTTTATTTTTTTCTCAAATTAATTAACGTTTTTAAAAAATAAAATACAATATATGATAAAAGAGAGGAAGTTTCGTTATTTTTATTTTAAATTTAGCTTAAGCAATGAGTAAAGCCATTAATTAAATTTTACTCATTCTGTAAGGTATGTCAACGCAGTGGATGTTTTTAATCCGCTTAAAAATCACCTGTTTCAAACGCTGCTTCGTAAAACGGCTTAAATTACTTTCAACGCAGCAATATCTTATCAAACACTAATCAAACTAATTTGAATCGTATTACTTCCCTTAAGAAGTTCGTCACAATTAAGTCGTCTTTACGAGCACGACGTTCTAAATAACTTTAAATAAAAATTCATTTGAGGGTGGGATTTAAATTCCAATCTTCGCCTCCTTATCTCACGTGCTTGTTGATCAGATTACACCTTTGAAAAACTCATCTTTACTCAACGACATTGTACATGTCTTTACGCTTACGAAAGCATTATGAAAGGCGTAAACCTATTAAATAAAAGCGACGACGAGCTCATAATATGGCTAATAAATATAATCCGCCCCAACAACATTGTACGGGGCAGGTAGGGTAGGTGAGTATCCCGACTCGACGCTTTGGAATGCGAAGTGTTTTTTTTTATATGCGCGTTTTCAAAAATATACTCAAAAATAAGGTACATCTTTTCCAAAATATTAACGTAATAAATTGAAGAAATCAGATTACCTGTAAGGACGCATTCAGAAAACCCTACTCGTGAAAAGAGAACGGCCTACTCGTAATCCATTCTTTCAGGCGCCATGTTTCATCCGGGGATTTGGAGTAATCACATCCGGGCATTTGACCAAGGACTTTAACGTTGTTACATTCCAATGACTGAAGGAAAGGTGGACGACGACGATGACACACGGCTCAAATGATTGCGTCTTCGTTTACTTAATTAACCATGCATTTTGTTATCTCACTTTATTCATGCATCCTGACTACTAAAAAACAAACTAGTTTACTTTATAAACATTATTTTTCCCTTTTAAAAACTTGGCTTTCACTTTCAGTGTTTTTTTTTATGTTTGTTTACATTTCTTTTTAACTGGGGGACACTTCATCTCGCCTTGAAGGTGAAAGTTTATGTTAAAAAAATAATAAATGAATCATCTCCGTGCACATAATTAATGGCAACAGCTCTAATCATTTTAAGCTAATTATATGAGCAAAAAATTTTAAAAAAAAAATCCATAATAATAACAATACAGTAGAAAAATGTATCCTTTCTTGTTAGAAGAAATGCTTGACAAGCTAGTTTGAATCAATGCATTAAGTTGTCTGATGATAAATTAAAAAAAAATAAATAAATTACTAAAAATATAATAAATAATATAAGTTTGCACTTCCGGCAATATAGATTTGATAACGAAGAGATTGTTTAGGTTATCTATAGAACATAAAGGAATCCAAAAAAATTTTTGAGATTGCGCGTCGATAGTAACGCTCATTTTGTTTTTAATATAAATAACTAATAACATATCTGTAAAAATATTTTTTTGAATTATTAACATTTTACCCTCTCAATTTGTTTGGTTTCATGAAACAATAATTTGTACCAAATTTCAGATGGATAGGTTATTGTTTACTGTATCACAACCATCGTCCCTATGCTTGCTTTCCTTCTAAAAGGTGCCCCAAAATGAGCTGACATTTTAAATTTTTAATAAAACACATTTTTATTACAAAATTTATAACATTTTTGCTTTATTAGAAAGTAAAAACATGGAGATTATGTGTGGTATAAAACATCTGATCATCTGACAAATGAGTGCCCCGACCTTGGTACCACAAATTCACTCTTTTGAGGGAATTTTCAATAACATGTTGACATAATTGCTGGGAAATTTCGGCAATATTGTGTCGAATTTCATCTTTCAGGTCCTCAATAGTTTGTGGTTTATTGACGTACACTTTATCCTTAAGATAATCCCAGAGAAAAAAGTCTGGTCAAGTCACACGATGTTAAGTCACATGATGTCAAGTTTAACCAATTCACACCACCTCGCTACGAGATAATACGACCATTAAATTTTTGAAGTGAATTTTTACATTTTCTACATGTTGTTCGATGTGTAATTTTTGCATAATTTAACTTCAATGTTTATTAATTACAGCTTATAAAAATCTCTACTCTGGCTGTACCACGAAAAAATGGCGGCAAAATCAAAATGTCAGTTCATTTTGGGACACCCTTCAGTTGTCCCAGGCACAAAGTTACTATTTCTTCTTTGTGAGGGTTTATTGAGGCCAGCCTAACTTAATCCTTAACGTAACTATGGAGATCCTCCTTTTAGAACTGTTGCCCTTACGACCCTAACGGATAAACGAGCTTAAAAAGTAAGTACAAAACAACCAAAAAACTCTGAAGAAGTGGTCCATCCCCTGCCCAGGGATTTTAATTAAATGAAGAAAACCTGAAGAGGTAGCCCATTCTCTATCTCACCTATCCTAACGTAATATAACATAACCTATCCTAACCTTCATCATTCAATAACACTACATAATCTATTCTGTCCACCGGGTTGAAGAATGATTAAACCGCTGAAAAAGAGCAATATCAAGCCCTGATGATTTAAGAGCAAAACATTGTGAAAACGCTTTCTATAGCGTGATTTTCATCACGTGATGTCTACATGGCAGTTGCAGTATGCAGTGTGTACACATCAATATCAATTCTGAGACAATAAAAACCTTGACTAACTGCATCACACATGTAGTTCTGTCATTTTTGCGGGGGTCCTCACATGTGTAACAGAACTTCTACAATCTGCTGCCCATCCCTTCCAAGAGAAACCCGGCATCAACCCTATGATCTCTTGTTTTTTGGTGTTTTTTTTCGTGAATTACTGGCAGTGGGTCGAATAACATAGCTTTGATATATCCATTTAACTGCCATTCGTCAATGCAATTGAAAACAGCTTCAGCTTGATTCCAAATTGATGCCTATTCCAAATTCAATTTTAGGAATTCCAAAAAGCTTTGTTACCCCAGCACCAGCCTTTCATCCATCCCTGGTATGGTCATGATCTTTTCCCCTATCATCAGCTCCAGTCAGAAGCTTACGATCCCAGTGTACTGCTACAGGCACAATTGGCGAAAATGACTCTGGAATTCCAGATGGCACCTTTTCAAAAGCCTTTTTAAAGGTTAATATTTCTAAATCAAGTATTTTGGTTATTATCTGAACCCCGAAAAATATAATTGATTAAATAAAATTAAATGAAATTTCATAAATATTAAACTAAAACAAAGTTACTAGAACTGCTAGACCTGTTTCTCTCTTGGTTTCTTGAATCGTAACTTTTACACAGTTGAATCATTGGCCTTCTAAGGAACTGATGATCTGTCCTGGCGATCAGATGTTGCTTTTCGTGAAGTTTCTCCTATTTTTTTCATATTTTTCAATTGCATGATATTTATTGATGTCTAGTTAAAGAAGGAGAAATTTCATCAAAAGCAACATCTGACCGTCAGGATCATTTTTTAGAAGATCAATTCTTTAGAATATCAGTTCTTTAGAAGAAATTTCATCAAAAACAACATCAGTTCTTTAGAAGATCAATGATTCAACTATGTAAAAGTTACGATTCAAGAACCCAAGGGGGAATTAAGTCCAGCAATTCTGGTGACTTTGTTTTAGTTTAATATTTATGAAATTTCTTTTAATTTTATTTAATCGATTATATTTTTTGGAGGTTCAGATAATAAACCAAGATACTTAATTTTCAAAAGCCTCATTCGGTATCTGAATATATCTGATGGACTTAAGACGAAATCTCCAACATTCTGGCCATAATCTTTACAAAAGCCGCAGAATATACAGTGGCCTTCTGTGCGATCCCTACATGTTGAGCAATATCAACGAAATTTTTTACCAACAATTTAATTTACAAATGGAAAGGGGGTAAGATTTTGAAAAAGTAAATTTACATTTTTGTGAATAAGCGCAGCTGCCTTTAACCGCTTCTGAAATAATAATGCGTTCGCTTTACAATTAATTTTTTTTAATACAATAAAAAGTTTTAAAACAGACGAGAACATATAGCAAAGTAAAATAAGTCAATTTAATTTTAATAGTCTTCATTAAATATTATAAAAAAACTTCGAGATAATTTTCCGATCAATAAAACTTGAGTCCGTTCGCCTAAGCTTTTTTTCTCTTTGAAATGAATCAAATTACTCTCGGAACAAATTATAAAAGAGAAATCGTATCCTTCTGATTATTAATTACCAATTATCAATTATTTCTACGTCTAATTTACTCATCATATATGGCAATGCAAAGACTTTTTATTTTTAAACGGAAATCTGATTCAGTATTGATTTTATAAATAAACTGAAAAGCTCTCGCATGTGAAATTTCTCTTTTCTTATCACTGTAAATCAAGTCATAATTCTTAGAAACAACGTTAAACTTTTCTGCCATGATTCATTCTTGGGTAAAGTTCTTGATCCGAGATAGTGTCGGAATTGTATTCATTATCGACAATCAATTGATTCGATCGCAAATTGTAGACAATATTTGATACGGTTAAATAACTTAATGTCAGCGTCCTTTAGATAACTTTATTGTTGTTGTTTATTTCCTGTAACCAAAAAATTCCTTCTTAATGATATTGTTTATAAAATAGATATTTTGTTTAAATTAATAATAATAAATAAAAATGAACTAATACAGAACAAAAGTAATTGTGTCCGTTTTTTTCCTTTTTCTTTCTAACAAAGCCCGAAAACTAAGCAAACTTTCTAATTAACTGAGCGCTCAGCTACAGCAATGGAGGAATAATTATAGTGCTAGAAAACTGTGTTCCGTTTGACTGAATAATATGATACGCAAGGAATTCACTTATCGAAAAAGCATAATATTTTTCAGTTGACTTGAGTGGAGGCTAGTGAGAAATTTCGCTCTGATAATCGAGCGGCTTCTTTCTTTCTCTCCTTTGACTTTCGGCTTCTGTTTGAATTCACACTCAAAAGAAAGCGTTTGACTTCAACGCTTCCAATTCGCTTCACCCTCAAAGAAAAAAAAAGTGTTAAACGGATACGGCATTTCAGTTAAATACAATATAAAACATTAATTATTCACTGGATGATGTTAATATAGGGGTCCCCCAAGCAATATTTGCCGCACCGTTGCGCCTTCGTTTTAGCCTTTGTCACAGCCCGTTTGGAATTTGCTTTTTACTTTAAAGGGAGCAGAAAAACAAAATGCAAGCTTTTTTGATACATTGTAATAATTTAAATATGTTTCATTAAATAAAACAAAAATCTCGTTTAAATGAATTATATTTTCAATATAAATAAATAAAGACATTATTTCCCTCATAGATAAATTAGAAAGAAGACACCACATTGAATTCATGTTCTAAAGATATATCATGTTCACTATAAAAATATAATTGCTCTTTCAATAAACAAGGAGATAAATCAATATTTCACCTCTCTCCTTCGCCTTTTATTGCTATTAAAATACTAAGTATGATTTGCAAGAAGTATACATTTTTTGAATATACTAGATGACTGCATAAGAAGATATATATGAATATTAAAATTAAAATAAATAAAAAATGGATTAGAGACCGTTTTGTGTTACTTAATCCCGGTGAAGTATCTTTCATATCATGAAATGAATAATTTTCCTTCATTGAACAACATTGAATGAAGTAAAGTCATTCATTCATTTTAAAATTCCTAACTTATATTCACTAACACCGTTTCTTAAGCACGATTCAGAAAGGAAGCGATTATCTTCGTCTGAGCCCAGTGAGCGAGTAATTTCTTAACCTCTCTCAGAAGGAAATACGATTAGCTCCACGAATGCATCTTTTATGAATATGGTTGTGACGCACGTGTGAGGACATTGTGTCCAATTGGATCTCATTTGATGTCCGTGGATCCCCAAACAATATTAATAACTTAAATTTCTTTTAATGGCGAACCGAGTTGATTTCATTTGCAATGCCAAGAAGCGCGTTGCTTAACCGGAAAAGTTTTTATATAAATTAAAAAATAATAATAAATAAAATTAACGCCTTATTTAATATTCAGAAAAACAATAATCATAAGACATGTTTAATGAAAATAATTTAACTGACCCGATTTAACACATAACCATGACCTGATATCAAAAGTTGAGAAAATCCATTTATTTAGTTCTACATTCCAAAAGGTATACAATTGCTTTAAACTTATTATACATTGTGATGGACGTTTATCTTTAAATTTATTACGTAAGCCGTTTATTTTTTTATTATTTTATCGACGTAATTCAATCTAAAAATGGTATCAATTCCAATAAAATGCGCGAAAATTTGATGCGAAATAAACAATGCCTCGAACGTGAAACCGGTTTTATTCGTTTCTCGCAAAGAAATTAAATTATTTATCAGGAAAACGAATTGCCAATAAATTTTATAAATAGATAATGCAAATATTTAATTTTAGCAACACATTCGTATTAATTTTGAAATCATAAACAAAAAAAAAAAAAAAAATTAGCGAATGTCTTATCGTGAGTCATTGGATCACAATCGGCAGGATTTCCATGTGGCTTGAAAAAGAAACACCTGAATCACCTTGAACGATGACCGACATCTACACAGACCAATTTTATTTCTTTTTTTTATTTTAATATTTATGTTTATCTCCTCCTTAATAGCATCTTATGTCATTGTTTTCTTCTTCGCGATCTTAAATTGCTAAAAGAAAGCAAATATCCGCAATCGCTTCAAGCAGCAGTGCAAAATGGAGATGTACAAACGAAGTATGTTTTTTAAAAGACCTTCTGCCAGAACGCATTCAAAGTAAGGCAATCCACGTTTGCATAATGGACAAATTTATGGCTGGAAGTGTATAATCGATCTGATATCTGAAAAAAAAAATAAATAAAAAAATAGCGAAAACGCCATTACGAAATAACAAATTCGGAAGAGCTGCTTTCATCTCCCTCATTAACATTTTAAAATCAAAATATTCTCATTATATAACTTATTATCTTTGCTTCCTTATCTGCGTTTTATAATTACCAAAACATATTTTCCATTCTTATATAAGAGGTGTTCAAAGAAACACATTTCTATTTGGCAATAGAAATACACTTACGACAGACTTCCAGCTGTGGTAGATCGGTTGCGCTTATACGCAGTCACGCATATTGTTCAAGCAGCGACAAGTTTCCGCAAAGAAACTGCTGGGCTGGAGCTGAAACCATTTCTCCAACGCAACCCGGACCTCTTGATTGGAGGTGAAACGCCCTCCCTTTAAATGCTTTTCAGTGAAGACCCGAAGATGAAAAGACACATGAGAAGAGGTCCAGACTGTACGAAGAATGGCAAGGACCTGCCGGAAACAATACAAGAGATTTGGCATTGTCTTGAAGCAAAGCAATTCGTTCTGTCTATGTGGCTTGGATTGGGTGGGCAGGAGCTTTTATCCCCAAATCAATTATGCGTATGTGGTGTCTTATGGTATTTTAGTCTTATGGTCCCTGTACTAGGTGGGCTGGGTTTTCCCCCTATTCAACTATGTCTAGGTGGCATCTCTTTTGCCTTTTTTGCCTTATGGTCCTTTGGGTTATCTTATCTTATCTTGTACAGAGGGTAGATTATCGCAGAACGATAATCTGCGGCACTAACTCCTTCGAGGGAGTTTTGCGCCATCCCAGTAACTAACGACTGCTACGAGATGACAGTAGCAGCCGGGACCTATGGCTTAACGTGTCCTCCAAAGCACGGGGGGTTCGTGATGGAAGAGCTGCTGGCGGACGAACAAACCAGTGGCTATCACCAGCTGCTGGATATCCAGCACTGGTCACTCAGCAAATGGGTCAGACTAAAGTCCCTTAACAGCTGTACCCCAAATAGCCGTCCCACCCAGAAGTGGTCCTCAAGCCACTGGCTGTCACCGAGCCAGCAGCTGGCCGCGCCTGAAGTTGCTTAACTCCATCGATCAGCGAGCCAACCGACGAGACAACCAGGCCACGGCCACCCCCATGGGCTTTGGGTTACGGGGGGGGGGGGTTCCCCAATTTAACTTTATCTAGGTGATATCTTGCCTTATGATACTTTGGGTGGGCAAAGGTTTTCTCCAATTCAATTATGTCTAGGTGATTTTTCATGACGGCCAACTTTCCCGGGCATCGCTTTTTGGTGGCGTTACAGAGCGCATCTAGGGTTTACAGAGCGATTTTTCTCTTGCACTGATGAAGACGGGAAATAAAGCCGAAACTGGTTGATTCCTTAATACCAAATTTTGTTGTAGCGCAAGACGTCAATTTTTTATGTTATTAATCATGTCATCCTGTTTCAGCCATTCCTGCTTGTATGTATTTGCGAGACAGAGCTGTTATGTCGATTGATTGGAATTAAGGGCGCGTCAACATCATTTGGGCCCAACAGTGCTGTTGGAAAAGCAGTCTCCTTTACCACAGCAAAGCCTCGTATCAACTGCGCATAAGATGTGCTATTTCTCTCCATCTCAACATATACACTGCTAGCGTTCTGCCATCCATACACTGCACAGCGCACAGTCTTTGTTTAAATTGTATACAAATCTCAGAAGCGCAGTTGATAATTTTTCACCACTGAAAGTTGATTTTTAAGACTACTCTTAGCGAAATCAACCAAATCAGAAAATGAATTATTTTTAATTTCTGAAAAATTACTCTATAATTGTTATAAATATGTCTAAATACAGGCAAAATGAGCGGTTCATCTCAAAGTTACAAAAAAATCGCTCTTTTAAGACTTGCTAATGAATCTTTCTGTACACGTGAAAATCACTTTTTTATATGCTGTCGGCACAATATACACTGCTCTGCCAAAAATATCCAGACATCCCCTCTTCAAGTACCCTATATAAATATGATGTAGTCAGTAACATGTTGAACCATCCTTTGCTGCAATGATTGATGCAACACGACTATGAATGCCGTCCACAAGTTTTTCATTTCTGCCAAGACACCGGAACCTAGTAACTGATGACAATTAGTAGCTGGTAGCTTGTGCATCCGTAAAGAAAGGGCCCACATAAAACATGACCCTGCCATCATCAATCTTTCAATCTTTCAATACGAGCACTCTTGATCGCATATCTCTTTTGGGCGAGATTGCTGGAGAGTGAAAATAACCTTTGCCCAATCATCATCACTAGTCCAATGGGACGCTCCTTACATCCGAGTTTTTCAACCTTTTTTCCTCTCAAGACACATTTGAACCTACACTCAAATTTCCGCGGCACACTTAAATTATGATTTAAAAAAGCGTATACTTTTACATGGTTTAGTTAGTAACAAAAACAAAACAACTTATAACACAAATATAATAATTAAAATTCTTAAAAAGGTTATTTTTATATGTTTATTAAAATTTTCTTGCATCATCGCAAACGACGAAGAGATGCCTTCACCTTTGAGATAAAAGGCTTCCTCTTTCCGGCCCTTCCGAAGAAGCCCATATCATGATGGGCAAGTTGCACTATGTGAACTGATGGGCCATGAGGTACGGTAGATGAGCAGGCGTCTGGGTTCAATACAAAAGCAGCAGTAATGTTCTAAAGTGTGCTTTTGCGATTCTTTGGCACCACCCGTGAAAGTGCACATTGGTCTCTCTTCAATGTGATCCTAGGCTGACCGGAACGTTTTGCTGTCGTTATTGCACTTTTAGATTCATACTTTTGCACAATATCATCCACAGTGGATGGTCGAAACACTGAGCCGGCGAATTGACTTTCCACTATATGGTAACTCCTCTCTAGAAGTCGGACAACTCATGGCTTTTAGGCATGTTGCTTGAAGGAGTCAATGCCGTATTAACTGCTGTTACATTTATTTTACATCAAAAGTAAAGGAGTACATCATGAGAGTTGAAACCACAATAAAATATGGATATTCGGATACTTTTCGCAAGAGCCTGTTTAGAATGCCTACAGAACGTCTAGTTTCTTCTTTTCCATTGACACCAAAGGTTTACTAACAGACCTTCTGCTTCCATACGCAATACGTCGTCCCTGGCTATATAGTTAGCTGTAATTAAACATAGCGCTATCCTTCTATTGGACTGAATAAGTCTAGCAATTCTCTCAGTTCGAGCATCCAGTGGCCGTGCAACTTTTAGGTGAAACTTGATTTTTTTTTTGTCTGGTGACCCATTTTCTGTACACCTTAACAACTACTCTCGGGCATTTCACAATGTTTTGTCAGAAACATGCATTTTACAGAATTTACAAAAGTCTCTCCAGGATTTATGAATTCTGCATTATGGTAACCAAGACAACATGTACGGCAGAGGGAGCATATCAACTGAAAGAAAACTTTCCAAATTTGCGTCCCGTCTTACGTGCTCATGATTATGCCAATCTTGTTGCTAGTATACATCTCATGGTCATTATTAGCCACAGCTTCTTTGATTTCGTGTCGAGTTGTGTACATCCTATAGCATAGATGACATACACATATGATCCTATACATAACTCCATAAAGGAAATTCACAGGGAGTTAGTTTTGTACAAATCTTCAATCAATCGATAGGGGTTTTCAGCATTAACGTTCTTACGAATTTCCAGGTAGAAACTGGTTCGTTTTTCGTGTTGCTGGACAAAAACCTCTCGTTACCATCCTGTAATCTCATATAACACAGTTACTTCCAAGGGATACTCAATAGATATCCAATATTTAAAATGGATCATCTAAAAAAATGTCTAGAGATGTCGATTAGATCTTTCTTGGACATCCAGATACTCCGTTTGCCTTTATGTATCATCATCATCATCATCATCATCATCATCATCATCACAGTCAACCATTTGCATCGGCCTCGGTGGCTCAGTGGTTGCGTGATCGCCTCCGATGCCCGAGGACGCGGGTTCGACCCCGGCCGAGGACGACGAGGATTTTTTCAGGGGGAAAATCCTGAGATCACGCACTTCCTTCGGAAGGGAAGTAAAGCCGTTGGTCCCGTGTAGTCGTTTACCGGCTGCACGTTAAAGAACCCTATAACGCCGTCCTGAAATGACCATGGCAGTTGAAAAGGACGTTAATACCAAACAAACCAAACCAAATCAACCATTTGCACTCCACTGCTGGATAAAGGTCTTCTCTAAACGCTTCCATTCTTCTCTGTTTGAAGTTTTGGATTTACAGTTGACGCCAGCCACCTTCCGCATTTCGTCGAGCCACCTTGCATGAGGTCATCCTCTTGGACGTTTAAGGTCTCGAGGGTACCAATCCAGAATCATTGTGGTCCATCTTATGTCTTGTCTTTTAGCGACGTGACCAGCCCATTGCCGTTTAGAATGTTTGATCCGTTCGATGACGTCAATCACCTTCTTTTGGTTTCTTACCCAGCTGTTGCATTTTCGATCTCTTCTTGTAATTCCCAGCATACATCTTTCCATGCTTCTCTGTGTTGTCTGTAGTCTTTGTGTTGTCCTCCTTGATAAAGTTCATGTTTCAGCTCCATAGGTGAGTGCTGGTAACACACACACACTGGTTGATTCAGCATTAGACTCGGCACAACCAAAAGAACAAGCGGTTTCGAAGCGGATATACCACATTCATGTTATTAGAGAACTTATCGAATGCCACAACGAATATGAAGTACCACTTTGCTTTGCCTTCATCGACTTTGAGAAAGCTTTTGACTCAGTATTCACACATGCTGTAGTTAAAGCTCTGAAAAGAACGGGAATAGCCGGAAGCTATATTAGTATTCTCCAGAAGATTTTTGGTAAAGCGACTGCAACGATTCGTTTGGATAAAGGAAAAGCAAGGATCAACCTTGGAAAGGGAGTAAGACAAGGAGACACCATCTCACCAAAACTCTTCACAGCAGTTTTAGAGGAAGTCTTCAAGGAACTGAACTGGACAAAAAAAGGACTTAAAATAAACGGCGAATTCCATTTATGTATATCCAATGCAAATTTGGTGGATGTCTTGATATAGCTACCTAAAGGCAAGTACGTCATAGGGATGTCAGGCGAATATTATTTTGGACTTGCATATGAAAACATAAACAAAAATCGATATCCATTGGATGCTATGCGTTGTATAATATTGTGGTATTAGCTATAGCATATCTAAATAGGGATTATGACGATTTGATTTTCTCTTTCCTAGAGGCGTATTGTCAGTAAGTATTCGACATCATAGAGCGGGTACGATATCTCAAATTTCAATAGGATGGACACATTTTCAGAAGACAGGACATCCTCGACTGGTGTCCACGAAATATTAAAAGACCACGATACCAGAAGGGGCGATTTCTTGAGAAAACTGGTGAGCGTCAAATGGAAAAATAAACTTCAGGACAGAGCAGAAACGGTTGAAAGAGACTACATCCAGGAGTGAATTGATAAGGGTTTAAGTTGATGATGATGATGATGATGATGATGATGATGAGATGCTTATGTTATCGTGTGACATTATCTCGTTACCAAGGGTGCATATCGAGCGACTGTAAGGTGAAGTACGAACACAGAGAGTTGTCTCTTTTATTAATAGGAAGTTGCCGATATCCGCTTCTTTTATGTGCTTACCTGGTCGCCATATTGTAGAGTTCGTGAATCTCGTAGACTTATGAGTAACCCTTTATTATATAAATTATAATTACTTCATGAAACCGCATAGAGGAGACAGATTGAATTAAAAAAAAAACCACAAAAGAACTTAAGATGGTTTATATATAATCAATAATGGTTTATAGTGATTATATTTCTTGAATATAAATATAATATCTAATATCTAATAAAATCGAATATTTAAAAAATATTTTTAAAACAAAAGGGAAGTAATATGTTGTTTTTTTTTCAAATTTCTTTGCTAAACTAATCGATAATTTATAAAATAATATTTAGCAGATACTAAACCGCAATTAAAAACTTACGAGCCATAGCTGGTGACAATGAATATACTAAATTGTAAACCAACTTCATCATCTTATTCATCATAATTTTTCATAAATCCCCATGAACTCTTTCGATATAGACAAAAGTTAAAACAAAAGGAAAGCGGAAAGTCTTTTGCATAAAACTTCCTAGGGTGACGCAAAGTCTTTTTTTTTTTTATCATTAATTTTTTTTTTTCCTTTTCATTAATAAATGACGGCATTCATGATGCATTTAACAACAACAAAGATTACAAAACTCATATTTTCGGAAATATTTATTCCAATCAAGGATAACATAATACGCAGCCAACATAATAATATCCGTTACCCTTGATCCGGTTAGTTTTGATAATGAATTTATTAGGTCACTCTATAAAAGATTACTTAATATTTCTGGCTGGTCATAATTTAATTTTTAATTTAATTTTAAATTTTTAGACAATTTCGCGACATTTTTTTTTCAGAAAAAAAAAGTAATTTTTCTGAAAAAATCAAGAAATAATTTTTCTGAGAAAAATCCTTCAATACTCCAACTATCATATTTTATTAGTTGGTTATAAAAATATTAAATTAGCGAATAACTAATTAATAATAATAATAATCTTGAAAATGATAAAATCACTTGATGGGGCAGTTGATAAATTTGTTTGGTAATATCCACTTATGGAAGCACTACGTACTCAACTGGTAGTGCAGAAATATGAAAAACTTCAAACAAATTTACCAACTACCCCATCAGGTGGTTTTGTTATTCACCAGATTATTATTATGATTATTATTAATTATGTATTTATTAATTTATTATTTATAATTAATCACACTGCTCCAACTAGTTTCATATGAATTAATTTTTAATAACTTCTTTTATCTATAATAGCTCCAATCAATCTATTTCGCAACTCTATGGAAGAGCATTAAAATACACAAATTTTGGTTTAATCTTGCATCCGCTCGTTTTTAATAGGAAAAACTATTCTTTCTCTTTTCCGAGATGTTCCCTGAACGTCACCTATATACCACTGTAACTACAAACGTATACACGCCACACGACTAAAAGTAATAAAACCTAACAAAATCGAACGCGGCCATGAAATCCATACGCAAATAGCAATAAGTATCAATAATGTAATTAGCAGTATGAGAAGAAATAACAACAAGAAGGGAGGGGGAAATAATTCGATGTGACGTCACATTCATTATTATTGGTGACGTCACGAGCATTATATGCCTTGATTAAAGTACGGAAGCCTTGGGTCTCCAGAAGTATCAAACTAATACATCAATTTTTGTCTCTTTGGCTTGTTTATATCGACTCAACGTAATGCCATCTTAAAGCAATGCATCAAAATATGCAAATGCAATATATAAGACCCATCATCTTTCGATTTTATCAAAATTATAACGAATTCAACATTGCTTAATATTGATTATGTATAGAGTAAATAACTTGACTTCCTGCACTTTAATCTCTCTAAAAATCATCTTTCCTAACCTGGAAGGTTCAAAGGGATTTTGAAATCTAAACAGAAAGACGTTTTTAATGAAATTATAATGGTTTTTATAAGATAATAAAGCTCTTTATAATCTGAGTAATCTCTATACGTTTTTACTACATTAAACAATGACCTTTTCTCAATTCCATTTCCACCTTGAGTAGAAATTAAGCCAAGTCTTGCAGTTTTATTAATGTCTCGTTAATGTTTGGTTACAAAAATTTGAAAAGCCAATAAAGAGCATTTTAGGATAAAAAGCTTTCACCCAGTGATCCTACTTTTTAGGATAAGGCAGAAAAAAAATAATATTTTTTTTGGTCAAATTTATTAATCAACAAGATACTAAGTACTAGTACGGAAGCTCTTGTGACCTATAATTTAAGATTATTAAAGTGAGAATAAGGTACTTGTTTATTAATTGATACGCATATTAAAGCAAATGAAGTCATTATATATTGCTAAGGCAATGGATTCTTAATGTGTTTGCATGTTAGCAGTAAACTTACTGGAAATTCTAAATTTAAAGATTAGATTAATGTAAAGAATAGAATACATCAATTTTGATGCCAAAGTTGCCCTTAAGTAGTATTCCTCCGCCGATGCACACTTGTGAATAATTACAAAAACAATTGCAAATGCTTTAATATGTAAAATTTATAAATAAATTAAATAACCTAAATCATTAATGTAGTTTATATGTTTTATATGCTGAAATGATGAGATCTTTTTATTAAATCGCAAAGTAATAATTTTTAAGCGGACGGATACAAGGAGCGCGAAGTAAAGCACCATCAGGAGACAGTCTCCCGGTTTGAAAGCTACGGTTCTGCATGCAGGCCGTTTTCAGGCTGGAAAACGGTGAAAAAGTCTAGTTTTGGGTTAGAATCGAACTTCTCCATAAGATCGGTCGCTCTGAATCTATGGTTTTAGCTGAGAAAAATAGCGAAGACGGTCGGAATGGGCGTCGATCGCGGGGACCGAGTCCGAATGGCCATTTGTCTGACGACGGGAGCGCCACTGACGACTCCGATCGTGATGGTACTTACTTAACTCTACTAGATAGGTTTTATTTTTGTTTTATTTTGCTTTTTTTTTCGGGCGGAAAAAGTTGCATAAATTTTGAGAAAAGATGGCTCGAAGATCAAACGAAGCGTAACAACTTTGTTTTTCTGCCCTTTAGATAGCGGGATGCGTGTAGGAGAAGATTACCAAGCGATTATTCCCGAGTTGCTAGTCAACTCAGGTAAGTTTCTTTTGATCTACGGGAACTCCAAAGGGGGATTACGTTGTTCTTCGATGTTTTGCATTTTCTTTCTTATTCATCACTGAGCAAATTAGATGCAAACAGCACTTTCTAACCAATCCAAGCAAATCAAACCTTCTATAAAAATATTTTCTCAGTTTCCACCGAATTTTTAATAAATATTAATATTTCGAGCTAACTTGAGATTCTACGGAAGCCTGTGCATGCCACAGTCAGTGTTTTGGGTTAATATTGGGAATATGTCAATATTCAATGAAATATCAATAAGCAAATTAAAAATACATTTAATAATCATTTTATCTTGAAAAAATCCAAAAACTACATAAAATAAATCTTCATAATACTCTAAAAATTAGCTAAAACCACATTAATCCGTTTTCTTATAACTTCATTGTTTGCAATATAGAACCAGTTGCTAGAACACAATTTTTTTTTTTAAACGAAGGAAAATACAACCCATACTCACAAATACACACATAAACATGATCAGAGATTATATTATTAAAAATATTTACCTAAGAACATGCAAATTACTTCAAACCACTTTTCAAGTATTAATTTAATATCTTTTATTCTTTTTTATTATTATTTTTTTTATACATAGAAAACTATGCAGAATGTACCCCAGACAGAGCCTTACTTGTTTGGTCTCCAAGTGGAGAAATACCAGAAAGTAAATGTAATGTTCATTGCAAATTTTTTTTAAAAAAAATAACATTTAAAGCAATATAATACATCCCATTAACATCACCAAATATATATTTAAAAATACTCTTATGTTATTATTTTGAAATAAATAGTTTTTCTTGCAGTGGATGAATTTGTGTCAATCGCCAAAGAAAAATATGGCTACAATGCAGAACAGGCATGTACTTTATTTACACTATAAAATTTATATTAGCATAAAGAAATCATTATTTCAGAACTATTTTAAATATACAGTCGAACCTCAATATCTCGGAAAAAATATTTATTTCCCTACATATTCACTATTTTTCCTTGTAGTCTCGAAACATTTCCTTGGAAAAACCTCGCTATGTCGAATTTTGGCTTAGTGTGCCAGCGTTAAGATTTGTTTTGTTACAAGAAACTTTTCATATGAAAATGAAAAAATTTGACGTCACTTCCATTAAATTTAGACGATTCTCATGTGTTGCGAAAAAAATTCACGAGAAAATTTTTCAATCTCAAAGATTGCGTATGAAATTCTTGAGCATGCATAAGTTGTGTGTTTCTGACTACTTGCATGTAACTTCTGCATGCCATTTTATCTCCTATTATTTTCGTTCTCTGCCTATCAGACTATGTGGATTATTACCTGTGGGTTATTGATTACATTGTGTTTGCAATGATTCAAGGAATAAATGCAAATTAAATGAGCTTCTGATAGGAAGAAAAGCAGAAATCTTTAAATGTCTGGGCGCAAACCTACTATTGAAAAGAAATGACATTGCCACAAAATTTGAAATACTGCGTAGAACTTTATCAACAATAATAAAGGTGTGTTGTTTAAAAGTAACCCTTATTAATCTAAAAAAGTAACCCTCCATATCTCAATTTTTTTTTTTTTTTTTCAATTTTTTCTGTTCACACAAAATTTGAGATATCGAGGTTCGACTGTATTTCCATTTTTTTTTTTTTTTTTACAGATGAATAAGAAAAATATAGATAAAAAATTTTCCAGTTTTCTTAATTAATGATGACGAACCTTTTGTGAATGTTAAAATTGCATCAACATAGTATTACATACAATTTAACGCTTTCTTAGTCTTTCAAATATCTTATTTCTGAAATACAGGTGTATCTTTATATTCCAATGGATTCGTAATATTATGTCACACGAAATTGCAGCCAATATGTTTTTTACTGAATCATGAAAAATTTTTATCCAGGGAAAAGTTCCTTGACTTCAAAGAGGATATAAGCTTGAAGTTACACCTATTGGTTAATAAATAGAGAAAAAGTTTCCAATTACACCTATTGGTCCTTTGAAGTCTAAAGTGAGCAAATGCCTTTGGCTCATAAGCGATAATGAGATTCAAAATTTTTTGCATATTCAGAAATAAAAATGAAAAAAACTTACTTTCTTGAACCTGAAAAGAAAAATTACCACTGGTTTGCTGAACTCAAAGAAAATTTAAGAAAAGTTAATAGAACGTGCTAAATCCCAACCAGTCATTAGTCAAATTATACCTGTATTGTATAATTCATATTGGTATACGGGATATCCAGCTTATTTGCTTTACTTAATTAGGGTGTAGAGAAACAGTTAAATAACTTGAAAACAAAAGGTGCTAGAGTCATAAAAGTCAGGTTTATCTATAGAAAAATAAATGCCTTTGCCCATTGAATAAAAGTATTCCAGCACCCCTAGTGTAAGTGCCAAGAAGTTATGAAAATTAACTTTTGAGCCTTGATAGATAAAGAAGAAATTCCATTTACAAAGTTGCAGAATGTCACCGATTTAATAGAGATCCATTCTTTGTATAAATAAAACCAAAATTATAAAACTCGTAAAACGGAGGAGAAAAATCCACTATACGTTGCAATATTCACATGTACAATAGCAAACGCATGAAATTGCTCCTATTTAATGTTGCTACAATGAAAGATTGAATAAAGTTAAAACGACCACTAAATGCTACTTTGATCACCCCCCCTTAAAAAATTTTTCTTCCTCTTTTTCTTTTTACGAGTTTTATACTATTGTTTTCTTTAAGCAAACAATGGATTTCTATTAAATCAATAATGCTCTACAACTGTGTAATTGGAATTTTTTCCCTATCTATCATGGCTCAAAAGTTAGTTTCCTTAACTTCTCGGGACTTACACTAGGAGTGCTGGAAATACTTTTATGCAATTGGACATGAGCACTTTCCTATAGATAGACTTGACTTTTATGACTCTAGCACCGTTTGTTCTAAAGCTAATCGAGCGTTTTGGAAATTTCCTCTATACTCTGTTTTCCTTGCATGTCGCAGCAGGATTCAAACCCGGGACTTGAGGATCTTGAGATTCATTGTAACCTGTGCCCAAGTGCTCTTGGCCCCAAGATTATTGGCCAAGATATAAAAAAAGAAATTAGTCATGATATTATTTGAAAAAATTTTTCCTTCCATTTTTTCAAATAATATCATGATCATATGTTTAGACAATTAACTCCAGCTTTCATTTGTTAATTTCTAAAAAAAATTCGTGTTGTTGATTGTGAATTTATTTTTTTAGATAATATGTTTTAATATTTTAAATACAGGCGAACCTCGATAGCTCGATTTTGTGGGAAAAGAAAAAAAAAATTGAGATATGGAAGATTAATTTTTAATCAAGATTTTTAGTTATTGTAAGTATTGTGGTATTTACAGAAAACAACAAGAGATAACAGGGCACTTATATAAAGAGTTAAGCCTGGGACAAGTGGAGCCATTTGCTTCAGAAATGCACAAACTGCGGATGTTCAAACATCTTTTATGCATCTCGGGATAGAAATTTTTTTTTTTTGAAAAATCAATCTAATAGCCTCAAACTGAAGCAATATTGATGTTTTTTCCATCCCAATTTCGGAGGTGTTCCACAAATTTGTGCAAAAGTGCTATAGTGCCATTAGATGCAACTCAAATGTTCTATAAGAAAAATCGAGGGTTTTGCATCCGAAAGTGTCCGACTTCTGGCAAATTCCAGCAAATCGCAAAAAAACAGTTCCTGCCATAGATAAAATGTTAACTTCAACTCGACCAAACTTTTGATAGAGTTGACGGGACTTTAATGGTAAGGTGTCATTACATTCAGAAGCTTTTGCTTAATTAATTCCAATGTCTCATTATGCTGTAAACTTGTGGGGGAATGCCAATGGCAAATGGGAATAGCTCTTTAACAGAAGTGATGTCAATTTTTTTTGTTTTCGTACGAAAGTTTCTCGTAATGAAAAAGTTTTTAATTCTCAAATTTAAGTTACTTGTATTTCGCTAGCACACACAGTCAAAATTCGACACTACGAGGTTTTCCAAGAAAATGTTTCAAGATAACGAGGGAAAATTTTATATTCAGTAGTGAAAATTTAGGGAAATAAAAATTTTTCAAGACACAGAGGTTCGGCTATATTAGAATTAATAGCAGTTTACTGACTGCTAATAGTTAATAGTAATTCCTGTTGACTTCTTATGTCTTCAATAAATTTTTAAAAAATAGTGACTACTTACCTGAAAGTTGTCTCCAAAAGACAGTGGTTCAAAACCTAAGGTTGATCAACAGAAGATTTAAAAAATAAAAATAAAAAAAATAATTAAAAAACCCAGCATGTCACAGGAAAATATAATAAAATTATAAATTTAAAGAAATTTCGTTATAATCTTAAGAAATAGGTATATTACATAATCCCTAGAAAATATTCTTATTTAGCCAAGTTTGAATTTACAGGGTGATCACAAAAATATTCTCCGACTTCAGGTTATAAGATCAAAAATTTTTGGAATATTCTTACATGTTGGTGACTACAATTGCATCTTCTTATAAAGTTTCATACATTCGAAGTGTGCCCTTCCTGTTATTTGGCAAACACCAATCCGTTATCTGGTTTGGATGAGATTCTCTGCAGCATATCTGCCTTGATCATGTTTACAGCTTCAGCATTCCTGCAAATCTTGCAAGTACTGCTACTACCTATAATAATATAAGATCTGTAGGATGCATCACTGAAACTGTAAACTTAATCATGCTGGATATTAAAAAAAAATCATCTGGTCCAAGCTTGATGGGAATTAAAAAAAACAAAACATTATTATAAGCTTCATGGTTATTTTCATTAATCATAGAATTTTTACAAAACAAGAAATTAAAAAGAAATGAAAAGAAATTTTCTACTTTTTATTATGATATAGAATACGAAAAACAGTTGTATAAAATTGTTAATTATGATGGCAGAGTTTGTCCCCAAAGCATAAATAATTATCAAACCAAAAATTATAGCATCCTTTTTTATAAATTAAATTTTGAAGGGAATCAATATAAAATTTAAACTTTGTCATTTAAGAAAGAAGACTAATTATGAATTCTCTATTGACATTTGAATAAATGAAAATACACTAGGTGATCGGTTAACGAATTTAATCCATTCCAAGATTGTTTGCTACCTGAATTGTTCGTTAACCGATCATTGATGTACCATGGATTATTATGGGAATTTGATTAATTTGTTCTGGAGATCCGCAAAAAAATAAAAATTATATAAAATCTTACTATATGAAATGTTTATTTCTATGTAATTTCAATAATACATTCATACACATTCTTGCAGTTCCATCAGTCATGTTTTTTTTTTTTTTTTGTGGGATGCAAAGAATCTGTCCAATGTGGATTGCTTTATTGTACAACTGACAGTGTTTCAATAAGAACCCACACAGCTGGTGCTAGTATCGCATCTATGTGTATATTGAACACAAAGCGTAACATTGAGGAAATTAAGAATCTGATAATTCTAGTTATGTATACAAATGTCAAAGTCTTGTTCTAGAAACCATTCATAGACTGACAGAGAAATACAGTTCTGTAAATCTTACACAGAGTGTCACTTTTTCTAGTGCTTTTTTTTTGTGAGGTGTTCGTTATCAGAACATAAAAATCTTTTGTGAAAGTGTTCGTTAATTAATCACCCACTATGCAGATGTCCCATTTAACCTGACAAATCAAAATAATTCGAAAAATACACGTTATACAACAGAATAAAAAAATACGTGTTTAATATTTTTAAAAAAGGCTATCCAATGATAGAAGATAGAAAACTCGAACCCCCTTGAGGGTGGAGGAGGAGGGGGCAACTTTGAAATCTTAAATAGGAACCACTATTTTTAATGGTATATATTCAGATTGTACACAATATTTGAGAAATGTTTTATTCTTGATGTTTATTCAATTGATCCAACCATTTAGGAGATAGAGGCACTGAAAGTGTGTGGACCTTTTAAAGTTTTGAAGCCAATTATATTGATGAAGACAAAGAGACATTCATGTTCTAATTTTTGATGGTCTTTATAAACCTGAAGTCAGAATTTCAAAAATCCAAAATGTTTTAGTACACATGCAGATCTTTAGTAAGGGCATTGACAGTCAGCAGAGTCTGTGCATGTACTAAAAAATTTTGGATATTTAAAATCCTGACTTTGGATTCTTAACAACCATCAAAATGTAGAATAGGAATGTCTCTAAAACCCACCCTCTGTCTCTTTGTCTGACCAATTAAAAAAAAACACCGAGAATAAAATATTTCTCATATATTGTGTCCAATCTGAAAATACCAGTCTATTTAAGATTTCAAATTTGCCCCCACCCCCACTCTCAGGGTGTGTAAGTGTGTGTGTGGGGGAGGGGGGTCTAGATTGATATCATTGGATAGCTTTTTTAAAAATATTAAACGCATATCGTATTTTAAGGTAGTTAGGCCACTGCTATTTTAGCTATTAAAAAAGTGAAAATTTTTGCATGTATGGTCTAACCAACGCTGCAACCAATCTATTAAATTATTTTTCTGAATAAACTTGCATATATATAACAAAATTATATGAATTTCATCTGGTTGCATTTTGTCCTACAAAAGAGGCCATTTGGCATTTTGTGTTATTGCCGTCGCGATCGATGATCAACTGAACTAATTTCCGCCTTTGCCAACTGAGGGTGCCCTCGTCACTATAGGAGGAGGATGATGAAGAAAGTGAATAATCGACAAATTTGGAAGAGAAATTTTTAAATATGTTTCATTCGGATTTGGAAGATTCTTCGTTTGAAGGATTTTAATTATAATTATGTTACGAATTTTAATTATCCGATAATTGTACCCAAATATGATCATGTATATGTTATTTCTTAATTACTCTTACCAAAAAAATTTATTTTTTTTTGTCCGCAAAAAAAACACATTGTTGGATGAAAATGAGTTTCGCGTAGTAAAGTTTGAATACCATTGTTATAGCCGTTGGTTTAACGGATTTTTTCAATCTTAATCCATGGGCCATCTTATACAGGGTGATTATAAAGTCACTATACATTTTGGTGAAAACTCAGTTTTATTGCAGCAATTGCAGTATGCATCAACCAGATATCATACCAGGATACATTCTTAGTAAATTTCAATGTGTCCCCCTTGCACATCCCGGCACAGCTCCCAGCGTTCTACCATGGCCCGGAAAACATTTTGCAACATTGCAGTGTAATGTCCTCCACCGTGGCTGTAATCCGTTGTTTTAGTTGTGCAATGGTGCTTAATCCTGACCTGGTACACCTTGGACTTGATAAAACCCCACGCAAAGAAATCCATGGGGGTCAAATCTGAGGACTGGAGCCCACAGTCTTGGAGAGCCCTGACCAATCCATCTGCCTGGGAATGCGTGATTCAGTTAGTCCCAAACAACGTTGGCCAAATGGGATAGTACCCCATCCTTTTGGAACACAACGGTATCCTAAATCCTTTATCTCACAATTGTGGCTCCAGGAATTGCTCCAACATGTCGAGGTACACGGTACCATTGATAGTCCCCTTGGCAAACATGAAGGGCCCATAGACCTTTGACTGTGTAACTCCCGTCCACACATTTACTTTGGGTGTGTTTGGGTGTGCAAATAAATGAAATTTGTTAATGATTTCACCAAAATGTATAGTGACTTTATAATCACCCTGTATTTAAGATAATAAGTTATTTGCCTGGTTATTCCGGGGTTGGTAGAGGGAGTAATATTTACTATTTAATCTACTAATTTCCTGTTATGCTGCGGGATGGCCTAGTGAATATATAGAATAAAATGATATTTAACACTGCAAAATTGCAGCATATTTGTTTTAAAGTGGATTATGATAGATTCTTGGAGGAGTCGGAGGGCAGAGAGTGTGGCCTATCCAATGCTGCAGCCAAACTAGCATTTTTTTTAAAATAGAAAACTAATTACCATAATATACATTTTTTTTTTTTTTTGTATGAGGCATATTTTTCAAATTATTTTGATTTGGTAGATTAAATGGGGCATATTAAGAAAAGAAAATTTCCCTAAGTTGGATTAAACAGGAGCCATAAGCATTTGGTCTTACTGCTCTGAAATTAAGTGAATGTTTGTGTCTCTGAAAATCATTAATTTGAAAATAGAGAAATAAACTGCCTTTTATTTAAGACGATTAATTAAAGCATTTGAAGTATACTTGTTCCCTTCCTATCCAAACATACAAAGTAAAAAGAAATATCAGTCTGTAAAAAATTTGCATTTATTAATATAGACCAGGTCAACCATAACTCATGGAATCTGTGGAGTTGCTGGATCTGAATTGTTAGAGTAGCACATGCAGTTAACCCAATGGTCTAACATGATTAATAAAAGAAAAAATGAAACATTACTGAAAAGCAAATGAAATCAAAAACTCAAAATTTACAAATAAGCAGAGTTGCGTGTCATAGGTTAACTCTGTTGTATGATTTTAAGGAAAAATATTTTGGCTTTCTTAACCAGATTAACAAAAGCCAGAAGAATAAATTTAAAAATTGTATTAGAGGAGTCGAGTTAAAGTTAAAAAAAGGGATTTATTAGAAAACAAATATTAACAAAACTGGGTGTCTCCGTTCTTATCAATGCACTCGTGCCTGGAAGTGCCTAGTCTCCAGCAAATTAAAAAGTTCTATATTGTCTTCACAACCATTTGCCTACTGCTTTCTTCATGTCATCATCCATCTTGAAGGTGTTGTTTTTTAATGGTCCAGAAAGGTGGAAATCACATGCTACCAAATCTCAGGAGGATGTGACAATCTTCAAATTTCTGTTTCTCTGGGGAAGCTTTAGCATTTCCAACAGTGTGAAGAAGCATCGTCTTGCAGCAAAGAACTCCTTGAAACAACAACCCTTACTGCTTGGATGGAATAGCTTTGATGGGGTTCTGTTGGATTAATGTGTAAGAAGCAGTTGCCTGACTTCACTTTTTTTTTTGAGTAAATTTTTACCGAAGCTGCTGGGTTCTCGTTATTAAGTCAGTGAAAGTGTAGACAGGGTCAAAAGCATTCATCAGAAAGCGCTCTGGTGGTGAATATTCAAACTCCTTATTAATGATTTCATTTTATAACCTCAGCTCGACTTTTCTTCCTCATACTTTCTAAAATGACTATTTTCGATGCAAATCTTTTAATTACAAACATGACAGTTAATCTTTGTTTATTTGCCTTATTTAAAAAAAAAATTAAGAAGGTCCTTTTTAAATATTCCAGGCATTAGGAATGTTGTTTTGGCATAAACATGACTTGGAAAAAGCCATAGCTGACTTGCCAAATTTTACACCTTTCCCAGATGAATGGACAGTGGAAGATAAAGTATTATTTGAGCAGGCTTTCCAGTTCCATGGGAAAAGTTTCCATAGAATACGACAAATGGTGAGAATATTTTATTGGAGTTTTCTCCCCAGAAATTCTTATCTGGAGAGTTTATAAAATTGTATGAGTGCGAATCAAATGAAAGCGAGTCAACACGATAAATGGATTTATTAAAAAAAAAAATCCACCAGCAGTTAAACATTTATCTCAATAATTAACAAGTTCAGTTTTTCCAAACTCATAAAAGTCTGTAATGCCATCTGTACTATATTGTCCAACGTGAAGCGCCAACCTTTTGATTATATTTAAAATGACCGAAAACTTGAAAGTTACAGGGTGACAAATCGGGTTCTATAGGGGGGATTCTCGAGAGTTTCCCCATGAGAAAATCTGCAGTGTTTTGATAGTCATCCTAGCTGTATGGGGCCATGCATTATCATAGAGCAAGATGACATCCTGCAACAACGCTCCAGGCTGTTTGTTATTGATGACTTTGTGCAGACGTCCCAGTTTGGCACAGTAACATTAAGTGTTGGCTGTTTGCCTGGGATCAGTGAATTCCATCACCTTTTCACATTTGGCAAATTCAGCGACAATTGTTTAGCTTTTGGAGTCCCAACAGAGTTGGAATTTTCAGAAGTCGCACCAAATGGGCAGCCAGTCGGCTACGAGTGAGTATCTCTCCAGTCCTATACTTATTGACCGTTTCTAATCCACTTCGGTCACTCAAGTCAGCCATACTGAATTTCTCCGATAATGTGTTCTTCGTGCAGTTGTGCCTCGTTATCATTTTTCCTGCTAAAACGATATATAGATACATATACAAGAAAGTAATGTTAAAATAACATACCGGGTGAATGAAAAGTCCCGGAATGTCTAAGATCTTGAAAAGTATAGTTATTGCCAAAAAAAAAAAAAAAAAATACATGTCGGATATTTTTTTGAAAGCTATTTAATGGTGAAAAAATTAGCCCCCTGCACCCCTTGTAGGGAGTGGAGTGGGGGCAACTCTGAAATTTCAAATAATGGGAACCCCCAATTTTTTTTAGCAGATTAAGATTCTATGGAAAAAATTACATTAATTTTACCCAAAAAATTTAAAACTTTTGTAGATGGTGCTATAATTGCAAAAAAGTCAAACAAGTGTGACTATCTCCAGAAGTTCCCTTCAAATCAAAAAATATCCAAAACTACGGTGTATCTAATAGTGCTAAAATGAGCCCTTCCCACCCCTTCCGGAGACATTCAGATTACTTGTTTTTTTGTTGTGCTTTACAGTGCCATCTACTGTAAAAACAACAATAAGAAATTTGAAGAATCTGAATCTACAATAAAAAAAATAGGAGTTCCCATTTAAAATTTCAAAGTTGCCGCCGCCCACCTCTGAAAAGGTGGTGAGGGCATAAATACTGTAGTTTTTTTTCAATTAATTTTGAAAAAACTGTGGATGGTTTTTTGATTTGAAGTGGAGTTCTCGAGATATTCGTACTAGTTTGATTTTTTTGCACTTAATGTGCCGTCTACAAAAGATTTAAAAAATTTTTTTGGGTAAAATTAATGTAATTTTTTCTGTAGAATCTAAATCTGCAAAAAAAAAAATAAAAAAAAAATAAAAAATAAAATACTGGGGGGTTCCCACTTTGAAATTTCAAAGTTGCCCCAATCCCACCTCCTACGAGTCTTTGTACTTGGATTTAACACTTGCGGCTTTGTGACTCCTAAAGAAAGTGCCTTGAATGCGAAATTCATCTAATGCTGAATGTAAAACGGCTTTTAACATAATGACCACATGCATGACTTCCACACAAATTACTCTATGAAGTAAGCAAGTGTCACCATTACTGGACAAATCCATTGTGGCATTACATCAGTTGGCTCACTTTCATTTGACTCGTTCTAATATATTGAAATTGTTGGGCGGTCATTCAAAAGATTTACTGGTTTTGCGCTGCTGATATAGCTGAGAGTTTGATTTTTCTTTATTCAATGAAATTGCAGCTCCCTGATAAATCAATTGCTAGTCTTGTCAAATATTATTATTCATGGAAAAAGACACGTTCAAGAACAAGTCTGATGGACAGGCAAGCAAGAAAACTTGCTAGCCAGAGAGAAGAAGGAAGGTTAGGAAATTGGTCATAGAAAAAATATATCCAGCTACGGCGTACATAATTTTAAATTAGTTTGTATTTAATTAACATTTATTTTTATGCTCAATTTTAATATAGTAGTGAGATTGGATCCGAAGCAGGCTCAAACAGTGATAGTGAATTTGAGGGCGAGAAAGGAGAAGGGGTAAGTGAGGTTTATTTTTTATTTTTTTTTATTTTTTAAGATTTGTTCTCATTGGCTGCAAGTTTTTAAATTAATTTTAAGTTTATTTATACAAACATAGAAAGAAGAAGGTATAACTAAGGGCCCATGTTCAAATTGTAATGCAACAAGTTCTCAAATTCAAGTAACATCGAAAGGAGGATTGTGTTCGAGTTGCTATCAATATTGGAGGTAAAATAAAACCTTATTTTGACTTGTATTTTTATGTTTTCTAAATTTGACAGATACAGGGTAGCCCCAAACCTGCATTCCAAGAGGAAAGTTGTGTTGTACTGGCACAAATTTGCAGGAGTTTAATTAGGCTCGTTAAAATGCATATGAACTGACATTTATGAAATAACACATGTTCTGTGCGTTTGCCGTCAATTTCAATGATTTTGCACAATCGAGAATGGCCACGACCTTTATGAGAACATCTATTGGGATTGGTCAAAATTTCATGCTGAATACATGTTTGCAGTTTGTCCAAGATCTTAAGAGTTCATCTTGTAGACCTTGTCCTTCATGTGACCCCATGAAATCTAAAGGATTTAGGTTAGGTGAATATAGATGATGATTCAGTGTGATGACAATCTATCTAAAATGTTCATGCAACAATAGTTTGAAAATGGCAGTTGTGCAATGAGGACGTGCGAGGTTAGATCCGCAGAACCCTCGAATAACAGGAATGAACTGGTTCTCAAGCATTCTGTCTATACCTTTATGATGATGCTGTTCCCTAAAAAAACAAGGGAACCATCTGAACCTGTATGTCAGATTTTAAACCAAATTGAAATATTTTATTAACCTAAAGCTACTGATTACCCTTAGCAAATAAGAAATTGCACTACTATATGATGCATGTATGTCAAAGTCGGTTAAGTCAAAATTCTGCTTAAGTCGAGATAAATTTGAAATCCCTTCCTCGTACATTGGTGGCAGTGCGTGGTGGCGCTTCATTCAAATCGGAAGTGGAAATGAAAAAAAACAAAACATGGAGGTAAGGGGGAAACAAAATCGTTAACGGTGGTAGCTAAGGATTTGCAGTTATACCAGCGATATTAAGCACAAAACCTTACTTTTGCTGTACATATTTCATCTCGAAAAAACTTATAAGATGAGGTGAGCATTTTATGTTTGTTTTTCAGCCCTGCCCTCTATAGTTCATTTCACTTGTAGATAAAGGACCTCAGTCCCAGAAAATTTACGAAGATTACTGAAGTGAAATGTTGCGATGCTCCTTTGCAAAAGTTCTTCTAAAATTAATAAAATAAAATAATAAATTAAGAAAATGGTTATTAATTATTAAACACATTTTTTATTGGATGGCAATTAGCTAATTTTAATAGAATTTTTTCAACAAATAAAAGTTTGTTTAGAAACTTCAGAATCCATTCAATTGTTGTCTGCTGCTCCTTCATAGGAAATGGTTCCATTGCGTTCATGTGAAATGATTTCATGCGTATTGTTGAGTTGGTGGAAAGAAGTTCCATCAAGGACCAACTGGTGTATTAATGTGCACATCACTTTACCAATAGTGTATGGCTATGTGGGCTCAAATTCTTTTGTTTTCTTGTTTATTTTGAAAGAAACAAAACGTTGTGATTTCTTATTAAAGCATGCATCAATAGTAGCTTTAGGTGAGTAGCCTACCATAATTTTCGAAATATACGCATGCATGTATGATACGCATCTAATTTTTATTGATTTTTGAAAAAAATTCCCATGTATAATACGCACCGTGTATTATTTGCACCCAGAGCATAGTAAACAAAACAAATGAACATATTGCGAAAAAAAAAGTGAATTAATGCACTGTATCTTGTATGGACTGTTTAATGTACTGTAATGTACCAGTGTATTAAATATTATACGCTAGTTACGTTTGAAGTTCTTCAGATCGAATTTCATTTGTTTTCGAGATTTCACTTTCGCATTTGTTTTTGCCGATGGAAAAGTGGGCAGGAAACTGAGGAAAAAAACGGCGAATTAATGTACTGTATCACTGTATTTTATGCGGATGATTGTTTAATGTACTGAATTTTATTAGCTTTCTTGATGAAACATTTGCGGACAATTTGGCAAGAAGAACCCTAACTTTGTTTAAAAAACGTTATAAATTCTTGTTCTAGCCTGACTTTTATAGTTTTCCTTAAATAAATGGATTTCTAGGCGAGGAGGAGCCACCATGTTTCGGAAACTGAATAAAGTAGACATCTACAATGAATTAGCGCTTTTCAGTGCTCACACTATAGATGAGAAATTGACATTTAATCTTGGTAGACATGTTTTGGGCCAGCCTGTATTTAGAAATAGAATTTTTAACGTGCATGTAATGTTTTTAGGCGAACTGGTGTAATGCGCTCATCAAGTGGTCCAATAAAAATCCATGAGAGCAAACACCACGATCGGCACAATCCATTAAAAAGCAAACGCAAACCTCCTCGAGGAATGTATTTGAGCTACGAAGATCTGCTCACTGTTGCCACAGGCCCTGTGGGCCAGGGTGATGCTATTTTAAAAGCTATGGACTCGGAAGTTGTTTCGTTAAAGAGACAGGTAAGAATGATCTATATAATTTTGTGCCTATATTGTAATCTCAAAAGATGTTTGTAACCTTTTTATTAAAAGTTCATTGCTAGAAACGAGTGAAAACAGTCCAGTAGCAGAGATAGAAATTTTACTGTCGTCACCTTTTCTCAGAAGATCAGTGCAACCGTCCTCTTGTCTAAGGGACGAGAGTTATTTCAAGGGCATTATGACTTAACGTTTTTGTTTTTGCATGTTTTATAGTAATGAACTTTTTAATAAAATATCCAGCATTATCGCAATCTTTAAATTTCATCTGTTGTAAACTTTTTTTAATGTTTTAAAATACACATGCCATCAAAAGTAACTTTACCGCCAAGCCAAACTGCTGTCACTGAAAGCATAAGAAGCTGTAAATGATCAAAAATGCAAATATTTCTACCATGTTGTCTGGCAGTGATCCAGTATTGGCAAATATTGCACACCCCTAATGCTTGGCAAATATTGCACACTCCCATTAAAGGTTTCTTCCGTTATTGGATGCAGTTTTCTGTATTCTGACAGCCCATCGTGACCATTTTGATGCTCCGACCAGAGTGTTGATTATCAGACCCTGTATGACAGAGGGTTCATTAATGTGTTAATGGTCTTTTCAGGTCTGTTTAGTCATACCATCATACAGCCATAAAGTGGCGCATGACTTCAGTACTGTTTCAAGATGCATTCATCAATGATGTGAAGGACGTGCAGAACATCCCATTCATGTCTAGGAAAGATTGGTGCATTGGATGTGCTACCTTTGTGCCATCTCTTTGGACATCCTGAGGGATGTGCAGAGTTTTTTTGCATACACCTGTGCTTCAGCACGATTCTTCATGATATCCATGCAATTGGGCTTTGTGCTCGACGTCTAAGACTGTGTGCACGCCAGAGTAGACTTCACTGGTGCCAAGCTAGACACCATTGGGGAGTTGAATGGATACGTGTAATTTTCAATGATGAATCCTGCTTCTGTCTTGGTATAGGTGATGATTGGGTAAAGAGTTTCAAGATACACGTTAGCATGACTCAAGCCTTCTACTTACTTACTTTACAAACCCACTTATCCGTTAGCATTGTGGAGGCAGGCAGCCCTATGGAGAATCTCCAGCGTGCGATGTTCTGTCATCAGGCGAATCTCCTCAATTGTAATACCCAAGCAACTCAAACCCATTTCTCCATGTAGTCTAGCCACCTGGTTCTAAGCTGACCCATTGGTCTCTTAGCCACCGGCTTGGAAAATAGAAACTGCCTAGGAAGACCAGTTTGCAGCATCTGTATCACATGGCAATACCAACACAACTGAGACCTCTCAATGTAGAAAAGTGGTTGTTCACCACCTAAAGATTCCGTTATTGTGTTGTCCTATCTAGTAGAATAACACCTACCACACAACAGGCTTTCACCAGTGTTAATGGTGTGGGGCACCATATCCTATGATTCTTGGACTAATCTGGTGTTCATAGTGGCCAATGATACGCGGATGAGGTGTTAGGCTCAAGGTGGAGTGGTCTAGCAAGACATTGTGCAACCACACACCAGCCTTGTGGCTGCAGTTGCTCTCCAGACTGGATGTCTTGCCTTGGCTGGTCAGATCACGAGAGACAGATCTGTCACTTTACACAGACGCCAAGAGATGTTGTCACCCTATGCCAAAGGGTTGAAGCAGCATGATAGTTGGTACCATAGGACAGTATGCCACATTGGGTGAGCAGCTGTTGAGTTGATTCAAGAGGGCTAGCACCCAGGGTACTATATTGTGTATACTATGTATATCTGGGGGAAGCAAATAAAATCAGTTTCTATGTGGGAATTGAAATTGAACATGTTACTGTTTGTACGACTTTTTCTGGGGGTTGCATTACTTTTGACGGTGTGCGTAAATAATGTTATAGTTATTGAATGGAAGAAGGCTAAAAAATAAGCTATTTATGCATTGCTTGTTGTAACATTGCATTCAAGGTCCAAAATAATAAGCAAATTATCAGCGCTTTGAAACACAAAACATCCAGTGGAATTGATGAATTTCGACCACCTGAAGTAAGATGTTTACAATAAGCATATGATTAAAGAGCAGTGAAATGATGCTTTTATACTAACAACCATTTCCCGTTTTGCAACAAACAAACCATTACATTAAAAACGAAGCATATGCTGAATGAGCTGAAGACTTAAAAATATTGTTTTAATTAAAATGGCCAGACTTTAACAGAAATCTTTTTCAGCATGCATGTTTGTGCATTGCAACGCAGAAAAAAAAATTATTGTTTTTTGTTGCAAAATGACCTCTCTTTAAACTTTCAAAATTTAATAAATAACGGTTTTATAGTTGAAATAATTTTTAAAAACGTTATGAATTATAGGGTAATAATCGTTTAAACGCCCGATGGACCAATGATGAATTACTTTTGGCAGTGCAAGGTATAATGCAATTATAAATTTAAAGATATTTTTATGGCGTTTCTTTATTAGTCTTTACTTTAATTATTCTTGATACATTGATAGGTGTGAGAAAATACGGCAAAGATTTTCGAGCAATAGCTGAGGTGATTGGAAACAAAACTGAAACACATATACGAAGTTTTTTCGTTAATTATCGAAGAAGGTATAATTTAGACGCTATTTTACAAGAATATGAAGCAGAGAATGGTCCAATTCCAGACGATGAGAAAGATGAAAAGGTAAGAAAGAGAAAAATTTTTTAAGAATTTTTGGTACCATGTTCAGTAAAACTCCTCAAATCCGAAATCAGCGGGATAAGTTTAGGTCCTGATTTCACGATTTTACAGATTTCTCGTCGAAAATGGCAGTTCCCTTTCCCACTGTATATATGTATTAATGTTTATCTCTTAATAAATACGGACAAATAATTAATCTAGTGAATTAAATAAAGAATATATTAATATATTGAAAATGTTATTTTATTAATTTTTTTTTTTACATACAGTATGGATACGGTCAAACGCGATATAGGCTTCAGTGTAGTTTTTTCTTGGCTCCCGAATTCTATTTCCGGTTTCACAAACGGAAGCTCTTCACGATTATTGACCATTTATTTTTCATTTCATTCATTCATATAAATATAAATGTTGTTTGTTCGAAACTTTACAGAGAATTCACTTTTTCTCGAATTTCTGCCCACTTCTCCATCACCGAAGGAAGCCAGCAACAAAACAAAGTTTCGAAAGCAAAATAGCAACAACCAATCAGAAGTGTTTGGCTTCTAAAAACTTGCTCATGATCGCTCTTTTCAACATGAACACCCCCTCAACTAAAGATAACATCATATTCTATTTGTAAAAATTCTCCCATCTAGCTGCCATTTATTGAAAGCTCCCAAACAACAAAATCAATTTTCAGTTTTAGTGTTTGCATTCACTTTTGATTGGCACAGTGGCTGCTAGCCAGTGTGAAAGATTGCTTGTTGCAGTATTTTCTTCGTGATGTGGACATAAAATTAAAGTTGAAAAATGAAATTAAAAATGTAATGAAAAAAAGTCTGCATTCATCGTAAATATCCCGAGATGAAAAAATAAATGGCCAAAAATCGCGACGAGACATGTACTGTATTTCGAAAATTCAATTTAACGGCATCTCTCCCCTTCTGATTGCAGTTTTAGTGGTGAAAAACTGGATGGAAATTTGGAAAAAAAAAGTGAGATGACCTGCAACATATATACATTTATCATAATAAATGTGGTGAGATGGGAAATAAATGGTCAAAAATCGATAAGAGAAGCCTTTTGAACTTTTTTTTTTTTTAAATACTAGAAGTGGAGTTTGGGGCCAAGCCAAATATTTCGGATTTTAGGATTCCAGATTTGATGAGGTTTTACTGTATTCTATTTATTTAACTGGGGCAATTTTACATGAATTTATGAATGAGATTATCTATGTATATGTCATTTTATGTAGGTAGTTTATACAGAAATCGACCACAAGCAAATCAAACTTGTTGAAATTTATTAATTATATGGTATGTGCCAAAATATACAAAAGTAGTGAACTGAAAAGACAGATAGTATTGAGTTTATTTCTTCTGAAAGAAACTAGCATACACACTATTAGCAGTTTGATTTACCACGGTATGCGTAATGTAAGTATTTGGAATGTGGATCACCTTGCTATAGGCAGTGATCAGACCTTTAACATTCCTTAGAAATAAGTATCAGGTGGTGTAAGGTTGGAGGAATGGGACGAGTATGGGAAATCAGTATCATGTGAGTTGGCCTGGAGAGTTTTCTTGCAGATTTTTGAGCAGTGGTCCTGGGATCCATGTGAAGGCCCCTTGCACGACAGAACCTTCTGAAATCCTGAAGAAATGCCCGTGTAGCATTCTTGGTTACAGAAAGAACATTCATTGCCTTCCTGGTCCTCAGTCCTGATCCACATGTGCATTCGAAATGAAGTTCAGTTTCGGTACTTACATTTGGCACATACTGTATTTCCAGTTAAAGGCTTTTTAGATTTGTTGAAAACTAATTTGCAAGCATTTTCATTGCACAATACAGTAAAATTACAACCTGTCCTATTTTGATACGTATGTCCAATAAAATTTTCTCCAACATACACAATTGTAGAAATAGTTGGAGCTTGTCTGATACGAGGGAAACAAAAAAAAAAAAAAGTGTCTGAACATGTTTCATAAGTTCTCCCAATTTCAGTGTGTGGCCATGCAGTAGCAAAACCATGTGTATAAAAATTAGGAGCATACCAATGGGTGGGGTAAACATACAAATTTTGTTTGAGGTATACTCGTTTCTTTACTTTGTGTCAGTGGGTTAGGTGTAATAGCTCTTCTTGTCTGGCCTCTCAGGTCACCTGACCTTATGCTAGGTGACTTTTCTTTTGGGGTTATGTATAAGATAAGGTTTGCGTGCTTCCTTTACCAAGAGACCTGCTGGAGGCCTTGTCAAAGAATTACAGATGCAGTTATTACCATTGATGTTAAATGTTAGAACATGTATGGCATAAGCTAGATGTTTGTTGATTTACATGTTGAACATTTGTAAGATGTTAAAAAAATTGAACATTCACTTTCTTCACTGACATTCCCCCCTTGTATTTACATGTATAGTCCAAGAGCTATTGAGCTTCAAAATCCTGGAGGCACTCTCTAGTGACCATATCCAGAGTCCTCTGGAACTGGTTCTAATCCGTGTACAGTGGGGTCTCGGCTAACGAACGTAATTCGTTCCAGAACCTTGTTCGCTAACTGAATTGTTCGTTAGCCGAATCGCGTTTTCCCATAAGAAAGTGTGAAAACGATTTTAATTGGTTCCAAAACTTAAAAAATAACCAATAGAAAATAAATTTACTTAATTTAATTTTTAATTTAATTTAATTTTATTTTATTTAACACCTCATTTGAGGTAAAATACAAACATTAAAACAAAACACAAAAATAAAACAAAATACATTTTGTCATAATCAGTCAACTTGGTGATTTTCATAAGAACAAAACAAAATTAACCTAACTAAACTAAGACAACTACGTGTACGTATGTGTACACTAACAATAAACCAACAACGAAAATTTAAAAAGGATAGCGGCTTAAAAATTCTTTTTTTAAAGCTTTTTTAAAATGCTTAATTAAAAAAAAGCAAAAATAATTTAAGATAATTTAACATCAATCAGAAAAGTTAAGTCAAATAATGTTAAGTTCGATCTATGTGTTACTGTAATTTACCGCTTTATGTTCACATGAAAACATCAACACGTGACGTCTTCATCTAAACATCCATTGTATCACTGCAGAACACGTGGAACTCACAGCTGTCGAAACGGAAGTAATAAATGTGCACCTGTTATTCGATCTTAGCGCGCGCGTACTTGTTTTTTCATTTTTTATTTTGCTCCCTACTTCCGTTCGTTAGCCGAATTGCGTTCGTTAGCTGATACCGGAAACGTACGAATGCCCTGTTCGTTAACTGGATTGTTCGTTAGCAGGGGCGTTCGTTAGCCGAGACCCCACTGTATTTCGATGAAGCTTGATATACAGTGCTCTCTCCCCAATTCGGATATATGTTCCGAATGCTATATCTATCTGGGAAATTTGGCGGCTTGGATAAATTCAAAATGGCGGATGAACCCTCTTATCGTCGAGCAATTACAGGAAGGCACATGGGCACCCCCACCTACTGAAATTCAAACGTAGTCAAATTTCCAACACAGCCAGTCATTCATTAACAATAGCCTGTTTTCTTTGGCCTTTGTTTAAAAAAATAAATGTTTTTCTGAGATTTTCCTATAGAATAAAGGGTGACCTTGGAGTGAGGCTAACAAAAAGAGGCTATGATATTGGTGAAGCAGATTCAGGTGGGACTTGGCATATAGGTTGAGGGTCCTTGCCTGTGTATATGTGCACAGTCATAACGCACCCTATTCAGCCATTCACGAGATAATTGACTTGAACGTTGGACACCCGAAGCGTCAGTTTCACCCAATGCACAATAAGAACTGTCCTCATTGTTCAACATTTTAACAGAAGTTTACTTTCGCAGACTCGGGAAACGTGTACCTCAAGTGGTAGTTGAAAAGGAAATGAACAAGCCACGTGCAAATGCACCGGCCGAAAGGGCGACCAGGTATGATTGATTTTTATTGGCCCTTCCTATCAACTGACGGCAGGTCACTTCACTTTTGGAGCCGATTTATTCGCATTACTCCGAAATAATTTTTGGAATTGAAAAAGTAAATAAAAATGCATTTTTAATCGTAATTATGAATGAAAAAGTCCCAACTTTCAGGTCAATTATCTCGTGAATGGCTGAATAATGCATATTACGGCTATACACACATACATATGCCAAGATCTACCCGAATCTGTTTTTTCAATGTTGTAGCCTCTCCTTGTAAGGCTGACTTGCTCAGTATCCATGGCAACAGAAATGATTGGCATGCTGCCTATAATGGTTGGACTATATCCAAGAAGGTTGGGGGGGGGGGGGGACAAATGGTCAGATGTTTCTACGAATGGAACTCGGGGATCCTAAATTAAGTTAAAATGTGTTGGTCAGTATTAACTAAATATTGATACTAACGCAGTGAGTGGTGGCTTTGCAGCATAAAAGATGGACAACAGGATTATCGACTAGTTTCGCCATTTATTCCCGGCTTCTTCAAGGATCTTTTATTGACCACGTTAGGGTGAAAATCAAAGTCACATTCAGGAGGAGGGCTAGATGGTGTAGAGATACGCCGGAGGTCGTCAATTTTTTTGCACAAGGTAGCAAATTTGTGTTCTTTGAAAGACTGCAATCTGATGTCGTCTTCGTCAACAAGGGACATCAGAATCTCAGGTGGCACAAGTGAGGAGACTTGTAGGTGAAGGCGGAACACTTCCTGGGTGAGGCGGTGTTTCTTATGATATAAAGTAGAGGTTGCATGGCTTACCCAGGTTCTGATGGCTGCAGCCCGTGCTGCTTTGGCGGCGGTGGACTTGTTGCGGATGATGACTTGGGCATACTTGGGTTCCAGGTGCTCTCGGATGCATTTGCGGTTAAACCAAATGTTCTGGATCGTGGCAGCGAGCATTCTCTTGATGTGGAACATCTTAGTGATGGTTGATGAAATATCAGAAAGGATCTTAATACTGTACTTACTACTAATGAAGTGAGTGGTTGATTTGCAGTATAAAAGATGGACAACAGGATAATCCGGGAATAAATGGCGAAACTAGTCGATAATCCTGTTGTCCATCTTTTATACTGCAAAGCCACCACTCACTTCGTTAGTAGTAAGTACAGTATTAAGATATTTTTTATGCATTCATGAATATTATACCGTATTTATTCTACTATAAAGCGAAAAATTTTAGTTAAAAAAAGCACCTAAATTTGTGGGACCGTATTATACAAGAGTATAATATTAGCGCTGCAACGACTGGGGGGGATGGGGGGGTCAAACGTTGATGAAGTTCAAACGAAACTACATATAATATATTGTAGCATATAATATACATCACAGTACATTAAATATACAATATATACAATGTACAGTTCATTATACAGTACGGTAATTGACTTTTTATTTGAATTTCCCGTCGCCAAAAGCTAATAGGAAAATAACTCAAAACTGCGTCGATCTTATAATTTTCCCACTTAAATTTTATTAAATTAATATATATTTATTACTGTTAACAGTAATCACCTATAAAAATTGTTGGATATTTGTAAATATCACTAAATAATACTGAGGAAACTAACTTAGATGGAGATTCAAACACCGCTCACTTCGCATGCTGCCATTTTGAATAAATTAACGAACATAGCCATCAGAGATAATACCATCTAAAAGGAAAGCCTGTGCCCTGAAAATTCATACATTGTTAGATCATCATATAAAGGCATTGTTAATCGTATTTCTACTAATAATAAGCCCTAAATTATGACTACCTATGATCACGTAACAATGTATAAATTTTCAGTGCACAGGCTTTCTTTCCAGGAAGTGTTGTCAGAGACCATCAATAAGCTATTCTCCCTCTTCCTTGCAATGGAACTTTATCCACTTTTTTCACTTTTCTGTAATGAACTCATGATGTTCTCCACTTGATTCATGAGGTGTTGATTGGTAATAGCAATAGTAAAATAAAGAGGGTTTTTTTTTTCTTTTTCTGTATAGTCTTGTATATTTTATTTCTCGCGACAAGTAAAAAATGGGGATCGCATTATACAAGAGGATAAAATTTTTACTGTTTTTTTGGGCTCTGAAAATGGAATCGCATTATACATGCGCATTATAGTAGAATAAATACGGTATGTAATTTCCGAAGCATTTTTTTGTGAACTACCCACCTTACCGAGAATGCTAATGGCAGGGCCATACCCAGAAATTTTTTTTTTTTGGGGGGGGGGCTGACGGGGACTGGCCCATGTGGAGGGGGGGTCCCCCATGTAACAGATTTAGTTGACAGGGTGGCTAATTTTGGGGGGGGGGGGGCTGCAGCCTCCCCCCCCCCCCCCCCTGGGTACGGCCCTGGCTAATGGACACTGTAGATAATAAGCAAACTTCAGTAGCACTAGGAGCCTTATGCTTTGGAGACATGATTGTATTCACATAATCCAGGATAAACTAATATCAAATATAAACAAAGCTCTGAGTATTGCAAGATGAAACTGCATGAGTGAAGCTGAAGATAGAGAGACTGATATTCCGAAAGGCAGTGTAGTTTTTCAGCAAACTCATACTTTTTGACAACAAGATTTAACTTTTTGATATAAATATATGTGTATATGTTTGTATTTATAATTTATAAAATAGATTAATAAAATACAGGGTAATTCTAAACGAATGAAACTACTTTACATGTTTAGTACAAAGTAACTGGCACTCGTGCAGATTCCATCCCATACCATGACCGATTCAGAATTTTGGCAGTGTATGATGGATTAGGGGCTTCTCTTGGCCAGCTTCTGTTATTTTGGTGATTGTGTGACTGCTCGGTCAGAACAATTTTTCATCTGTGAAAAGGATTGGTAGGTTTGTCTTCCACGCTTGTCTGGTCGCACTGGAAACATCGAAGCCATATAGCGACTGTCTCATACGATGGGGCATTTTCGCCATAAATGGCCACTTACTCCTCATGGATTTGTTTGGCATTGTTCCTCTTTAAATACAGGAACCTTATCATGGCTCACTTTCCAATACTCTAGTGGCACTTAATATCCTCCAGCACTCGAGGGATGTTGCTTCCCAGTGGCACCACACATTTCCAAAAGCGATCGTTTTTTCATGTTGATTGTAATGACTTTACGACTGCCCTTGTACTTGATGCATGCTATTGATGTTCCGTCTATACCATAAAGTCAATTGTTATGACGGCACATTGTTGTTGCCATTGAAACCAGTCACGTAATTCTTGCCATTGATTTGCTGGCCCTTGTATGGCAAGAATTAGAGTATTGCTGAGAAGTATCCTGTGTGGCTTCCACATTGGATGCTTTTCTGATTCATTGAGATGTAGATTAACTTTGAGAGCTTTCCTATTCTTTGGTACCTTACCTCATCATCATCAAGATCATTTACAACCATTATCTATTCATTGTAAGAATGAGGTCTCTAAAGTTTTCCATGCAGAGAGGAGAGACAATTTGGAGAGAAATTGTCTAATAAGCCTCCATAGTGGCCGAATACAGATTGGAGACTGTTCTTGGGAATGGGGGTGGGGGGGTTCTAGAAATTTAGGCGTCGACTACTAAGGTCATTTTGTGCCTTTTACACAAATTATATCTGTACGCAGCCCGGGACAAACACAAATATCCATGCCCACGGCAGGAATCGAACCCACGGCCAGGCGGACTCGAGAACTAGAAAGCCTACGCCCTAGCCCTCTCGGCCATCTGGTCAGCTCTTGGGAATGGAACCCAAACTTGATGATGCCCTCGGATACCATATATGTTTTGTAATAAATATTTACTTTGTACTAACCATAGTACTATTCTTTTAGCATTAGCCCGAGGCAGCATACTACTCCTATTTTAATTATCGGTGAAAAACTTGTGAATAATCAAAGTTGTGAGATATTTGTTACTTGCATCAAATACCTACATACCTTGCTATTTATACACAAAATATCCAGAATATTTATCCATACTATCAGGAGAGGGTGTCACAAAACCTGTTAAGATGAGTCTCTTTAAAACTTGCTTAGTAGTATTCCTTATGATAACTGGCCTTGTAGCTAAGAGTAATTAATGCATAGCATTCAAATTCCTTAGTCAGAATTACAGTTCCATTGCGAGTATCCAGGAGATGGAAAAGTTATAGTTAAGTGAGAAGATGAAATTAGCCAGATGGGCCAAAATAAAAAAAATCATAATAAAATAAACAACCGTGTGCATGTTATGGTCTTTTCTGTTTATACTTAATCAGCTAGTTGTTAATTTAGCAATAAGTGATTGTGCAATGTTTTGCATCAAGGGAGGAGTACTAAATAGTCAAATTAAAAATAGAGTTTCAAACAGTCAAGTGTCACATTTTGATTTCAAATGGGTTTTTGCATTGTTTCTTTGGAATTTGCTTGCTCTCGAGAAAATTAAAGACTTCATATCATTATTTTGTTAATTAGATTTCGGTTGAGTAGGGCTGGTCATTGGGCAGAAGCAGTTGTGAATATATTGTAATAAGCCATTGGGTTGTATTGTACAGTACCATGTTTACAGATTAGTGTGGCTCACTGCAACTTGAGTTACAATAATTCCCATGTTTTCTGATTTTAATAATTTATTTCATTACTTATTTATGAAAAAGCAGTTATTTCTTTGTAGCTGCATTGCCCTCTTACCAACTGATTGCCCTTATTCTACTGATCACTATTCTATAGCCATAAGGAACAAAAGGAATAGGGGTTCACATGTCATTAAATTGGTGCCCATGATCCATCATTACAACCGAGAGGATTGACAATTACAAATTGCTAACATGGGCATTAAAGGTGTTCATAATGCTGAGAAAGGCTACAAATAATGTTTTCAGTGATTATTAATTCAGTTCCAGTTATTTAGTGAAACTAGAATGTATAAACAATGAAGTACAATAAGTTGCTGTGAGAATATTGTGAGAAATAAAGATAAATTGCAACACACAGTGGCAAAGAATTAGAAACGTCTGTTTAATATTTCATTGCCCCCCCCCCCCTCCCTTTGGTCTGATTTACCTTTGCTGGGTTGGCATAGAATCAATAAGGTGGAAATCAAAGGAAAAATTTACTTGAAAAAGGATTCACCAGACATTTCTTTGCATATTGGTTAAAAGAGGATCTTGCTGTTTGGATTCCAACATGCCCCAAATATTCTCTTTGGGCTCATTAAATCATGCTGACCAACCATGCATAAAAAGACAATATTAGCAGATTTTTCATTGTTGTTAATCCAAGAATGTTCCTTGAAATGTTCCTGAAATGAGCACAAGATCCAAAGTTCCTGAATAGAAGCAAATATAGGACGTTACCCATAGATCAAAATATGATCATAATTTTGAATATTGTAAAGAACTTTCCCTGATAAAGCAAAGGGATAATTATGGAATTAGAACTCTCTATTTGGGCTGCATTTTCTATTTCTTCGAGAGAGCTAGAGTTCAGCATCCATTATGAATCGGCAAGCTTATGCGCAGATAAATGCACACTCATTTCGTCATAAGCAAATTGCACATGAAATTCCCTATGAAAATCTTGAAAAATTCCGTTACGAAAGTGGATAGACGAAACGGAAAATTTTTAAACGTCTTATTAATTCTTTGTTTTCGTATGAAAAATCGCAAACTACCTATTGTTTGAGGGAAGATTTTGTTTGAGGATTTCTTTCTCTCTCTCACCTCAAAGCGATCTGGATAATTGGAGTTCTACCATATGTCCATTTTTTTTTATTTTTTATTTTTTTTAGATTGACATACAACCTATGTCAGAAAAGTTCCAGGACTGAGCTTGTAAAAAATAATTTATTCAATTTGACAACTAATGGTCCAGTTGGCTAAATGCAGTCCCCATGGCTATTTACCGTAAATATTCTACTATAACGCGACTTCTTGTATAACGCGACTCCACTTTTTCGGCCCAAAAAATCGGCAAAAATCCTATCCTCTTGTATAACGCGACCCCCATTTTTGACTCCTCGCGAAAAATAAAATGTACGAACTTATACAGAAAAAAAATCGATGTTGTTAGATGTTGGCGACGAGTAATTCAAATAAAAAGTGAATTAATACATTGTATAATGAACTGGACATTATATGCAATGTAATTAATGTATAATACACGGCAAATTCGTCTGAATGTCATCAGCACAGAAAGCGACTTCGACAAAAGCAACTGCCTGAACTTCGAGGCAGTCTGGAAGTTTATAGCCCTACATTGATAGGGAAAGCTTTCTCACTCGCACATCGACAAAAAACACAACAGTACATCAATTTTCTTAATAAAAAGACAAATAATCTTTATTCAGTTTAATATTTTCACTACATAAGCTTTCTTGTAGGCTTTGGTTCAAGGCAGTTTTGAAGTAGGCCTAATTAGAAGTTTCGATGTTTGGGAGAAGTTATTATCGATGTTGTTAGATGTTGGCGACGAGTAATTCGAATAAAAAGTGAATTAATATATTGTATAATGAAGTGGACATTATATGCAATGTAATTAATGTATAATACACGGCAAATTCGTCTGAATGTCATCACCACAGAAAGCGACTTCGACAAAAGCAACTGCCTCAACTTCGAGGCAGCCCTACATTGATAGGGAAAGCTTTCTCATTCGCACATCGACAAAAAAACACAACAGTACATAAATAAAAAGACAAGTAATCTTTATTCAGTTTATTATTTTCACTACATAATATTTTCCTGTAGGCTTTGGTTCGAGGCAGTTTGGAAGTAGGCCTATTTATCAATGTTTGGGAGACGTTATTATCGATGTTGTTAACGATGTTGTTATTATCGATGTTGTTATTATCGACGATCGGCCGCAGTCGTCGGAGGGCTGATTTTTATCCTCTAGTATAACGCGACCAAGCAAATTTAGGTGCTTTTTTAGGCCAAAAAAATTCGCGTTATAGTAGAATATTTACGGTATGCATAGCTACCACTGTTTCTGAGAAAGCTTCGTCCGGTTGTTTCTCATCACATGTATCACAGCCGTTCGATTGCTGCATTCTTTCAGGATGTTAAGTATTCTTTAGATCTATTAGAAATTCAGTCTAGCAGAGAATTAGCCCACTGCAGGCTAGCTTGGTCCCCCAAGCCATAGGTAAAGAGACAAATGCCTACATCTCAGCACTCTTGGCCACCAAACTAGCTAGTTCCAGGATTGACTTTTTAATTGAGTGATAATCAAACCCAAGAAATGAGTGTTCTTCAATCATCTCATATGTGTTCCGATTAGTAGCATTGGAAGCGTTTCCATGTGAACTTACTAGTGGTAGGCTGTGCTTAGCAACCCACTGTTCAGCTTACTGGCACTAGTTGCACGACAGTGCAAAGCCCCATCCTGTTGTAGCAGGTTTCATCATTTCTATTATTGATCCATATCCACAGCTGGTGTCTGATTTTATCCTGGACACCAGAGGAATAGAAGAGATAGTCCTTGAACTTTTTCGTGTATTGAATGTTTGAGATAATGCACATAATTTGGAATAATTTCAATTGTGTAAAAACTATGCAGGGTTGTGAAACTTGTTTTAACTCTACCCCACAGCGGTGCAGTAGAGAAGAGAATATTCATACATATCCGACAAAATAAAACAGCGCTCCATTCCTCAGTTAAGATGGACAAAATACACAACATTCTCCTCTCTCATAGATGAATTTCTGAGGGGAAAGGCCATGAACAAAAATTTAATGAGGAATTCTTAAACAAAGCTAAGTGTGTCAATCCTGACTACAATAAAACTAAATATCATGAATAAAATGCCTTATTCTTTTAAGTCAGTATTTTAAATAGCAATTATATTCATAAGAATGAAGGCCTGTGTTCATTTCTGAAACTCAATTTTTTTTTTTTTTTTTCCTGAAATCAACTTAAAAACTCATGATTCGAAAAGATATGATAAATTAGAGGGGGGGAAAAAAAAGTTTCCGTCTGTACGTATGTGACCAATTTTGTGCAGCTAACTTCTTCAAAACTGCAAATAGCACAACTGAATAAAAATTACACATACTTAGAGGGTACCTTAAATTGCACCTTGGCGCATTTTGTATGTCAATTGGGTAAACCTTTTGAAAAAAATTAATAAAATAGCTGTAGGGTTCAAACCAATGAACCAAACTCAATAAACTCAACATGTATGGATTCTTCTCATTAAGACGATTTTATTTTTGTAAATGACTTGTTTGGCTCTGGTGAGCAGTTTTGGAGTTCTTAACGACCCCCCCCCCCCACAGATTTTTTTTTTTAATTCGTACTTGGAGGGATCTTTAAACTATGCATTGATGTATTTTTCGTGGAAATGGGCTAAGCCTTTTTAGAGAAATTAATTTTTTTTCTAAAAATGAAGAAATGGCAAAAGCATTCATTTCATCGACCCTAACAATAAAAATGACATGAATGGCCTCTCATTGAGATGACCTTTTTTTTGAAAAGAAACTTAGGCTGTGAAGACCCATTTTGGAGTAATTAAATTTTTAAGAACACCCGCCCCCGGGGAGGGGAGGGGTGGGTGTGGTTTTTTGAGTCGGTTTCATGACCCTGTTATAGCCTGTGTAAATGTACAATTCCACCATTACAATTTTTTATTATTATTTTTTTTTATATCCATTGTCAGCTTCTTTAAATATCGACATCAGCTTTGGCAGCTCCAAATGTCACCGTTGTTGATGTTACAGCCACACATTGTGTCCATGCACTTATAAGTGATTTTTTAATTGTGCATTATTACATTTAACAACCTATTTTTCATCAATATAACCCATTTTTCCAACATTCTTCTTTCATAAATTGTTTTTAATGTTGTTTACATAAAGTAATATTATAAAATATTAGATTATTATTTAACCATTTTATTGGATCTGAAGCTATCAAAACACATTGTGCTGCCAGAAACATGGATATTTGTTTGCCCCAGGAAGGTGTAAACATATACCACTAAGCTTTTCTGCGCTAGCATCGCGAAATTCGACATGTTTAGGATTTTACAACGTTAAACTCACATAGGACCGATCAGCAATAAAACAGGAAGTAACAAAAAAAACTAATTTTCATTGCGTACCAGCAATAAAACAGGATGTAACATTAAAACTCTAATTCGTTGCTTTCCAAAGATAAACGGCACGATCCCTAAAGTTGGTTTCTATTTTTAAACACTAGAGCAGCGCTTCTCTTAAGCGGATGTTATGGTGGGATCCCTAAACACAGTTTCTATTTTTGAACACTATAGCGGCGCTACTTGTAAGTTGCGGTGTCTATAGTCTTATGGAATTGTCTCGTGGATTATGTTAAGATATTATCATGTGTTCGGTTGCCAAAATCTTAACAATCTAACCCAGCCAACACATGTTATCCATTATTTAAAAAATTTATTTATACAGTGAAACCTCTTTAAGCCGACCAGCAATGGTTCCACGTAATAGTGGTCGTTTGGAGAGGTGGTCTTCTTAAAGAATGGGGGGGGGGGGGGGTAAGCGTAATTTATAAAGTTTCATTGTCTCAATTGTTTAACGTTATAAGGATATAATCTGATGATATACAAAGCTTACTCTTTTGGTTTCATTTATTATTTTAGTGATTTGCATAATGGACTAAAGTTTTATTAATGAATTTTAATGAAATTTTCATAACTTTATGCAGTAATGTGGCTATTCAAAATAAACAATACGTGAAAACAAAATATTAATACCTAATACATGAATAATTACATAGCAATAAAAGTGATCCCAATTATTGGATCAAAAATTTCCCCTATTCTTTGTTGAAAAACTTCAACATTGAAGTTTATTTTTTTCTGCTCAACATTTTACGTACTGTAACTTGTTGATATTCTTTTTTCACCTCTTCAAACAAATGCAACAAGTTTTGACTTGGTCTTGTAGCGATAAAAAACCAAGTTTTCTTTTTGACATGGTGACAATAGCAGGCAAGAAATTGAAATGTGATGTAAAGTGAGCCCAACACGTGCATTCTCAACTGCAATCACATGTTGAGGTCTTCCTAACTGTAAGATAAAGCAGTGGTGTGAGTGAATGCCACTGATACACAAAGCAAAGAAACAGATTGAACAATGCTCAATTTCCTACTCCTCCTTCAAAAAAATGAGCATACTCTTTAAATTAGAGGAAGTGGCATTATTAACGCTTCAATCCCAAGACCAACGACCACCCATTTCAGGCACCAATCATTGATGTTCCCTCTTTAAACCGACCAGTAAACATGGCAAAATCAAGTCATGGCAATCTTGACTCGATTTTGCCATGTCTACTGGTCGGTTTAAAGAGGGTATATTGATGGTTGGTGCCTGAAATGGGTGGTCGTTGGTCGAGTAAAGAGGTGGTCGGCTTAAAGAGGGAAAAAATGCATTATACCTATGAGACATTAATTCCGTGCCAAGGAAAAGTGGTCGAGTTAAGAGGGGGTCGTGTTAAAGAGGTGGTCGAGAATAGAGGTTTCACTGTATATTAAATAAATGTGGCAATATCACTGTACCTACCTAAGTATTCTACTATAATGTGCCTCTTGTATAATGCGATCCTCAATTTTTGACTCGTCGCAACTTACAAGAAATAAAATATGCAAGAACATACAGAAAAACCTCTTTATTTTTTTACAATTTTAAAAATACACGTGAGACAGTTTACTTTATATACTTACTTATTTTTTAACTTATCTGTTAGGGTCACAAAGGCAGTAGCCCTACGGAGGATCTCCAGCGCTCACGATCTTTCGCCATCAGGCATATATTCTCAATGGAAATAGCCAAGCGATTCGAACCGGATTCTCCATGTAGTCTAACCACCTGGTTCTAGGCCGACCCCTTGGTCTCTTACCCACCAGCTAGGAAAACCAGTTTGCAGAATCTGTATCACGTGGTCATACGAACACAACTGAAATCCGTCAGTCCGGAGAAGTAACGGCTCAAAACCTAAAGGCTCCCTCATTGTGCTGCTGTGCAATCTATCTAGTAGGGTAACAACCGCCACACTTCTCAGGAATATCATTTCGGCTACTTGTATCCATGATCGCATGCTTTCGGTCATTACCCAAGACTCATGGCCATAGGTGAGAAAGGGGACAAAGATAGATTTTAAAGCAGAGATCTTGGCTTTGTTTCCCGGCTCACGTTTCGTTACCACAGATTGCCACAGTTCACGTCTGACACAACTTGCTGCACTAATCCGAGCATCCAATTCTCTATCTTGCACCCATCACTTATGAATGCAGTCCCGAGATACTTGAACTACCCCACCTGTCTCAAAGTGGCTCTCCTAAGCTGGAGAGCATACTGAGCTAGCTGTCTTGAAAGGACCAGAACTTCAGTCTTTGCCCCTGAGTGAATGCCCCCTTAATGAGGCCAAGGTCCTTTAGGGATTCAGTTGCTGTGCTGGTTGTAGCACTGCTACTTCAGGGTCACCCTTACTAGAAAGTTCATGGTTGAGAAGTGAGACGAAGAGCATCCAAACGTACATCTCATGAAGTCGACGAATGAAAGATTACATTACATTTCATAATTATTGTATGTATCTTCACAAAGTTTTTGTGAATATGATCGTCGGCAAAACTGCACGTTTTCTGGATTAAAGTAAGAAATGAAGAAATTTCTGTTCTGTCTGCTGATATTTACATTGTGTAGCATTTAATTTTGAATAAAGACAAGAACAAATTAATTCTGCAGCCTTTTAAGTATTCATTTGTTAAATTAGTAAATGAAACAAGATCGCCATCTTCTTTACAAGAATTTACTTTTGCATTAGCTTTTGATGACGGAAAAGTGGACGGGAAACTGAGAAAAAACTGAATTAATGTACTGCACATTGTATAATTATTAAACGCTAGTTTCATTTGAAATTGGTCAGACCAAAACTTTTTTGAACCTCCCCCCCCCCCAATCGGTATAGTGCTAATATTAACCTCTTGTATAATACGGTCCACGTATTTAGGTGATTTGTAGGTATTTTGTGAGAACACTGCATAATACACACATCGGATGGGATCCGAATCGAGTTAAGTGTATGTATAAGAGCAGTACCTTTGATGTATGTATACGAGCTTGATTTGGATCTGGTGCATGTAAACACAGTGTAAAAGCATTTTAACAATGTGACATATCTACATGAGACGTGTTGTTTATTTCCCATAAGAAATTTGGTAGTTAAGAAATATATTTTCTAGATATAGGCAAAAAGAAACCCACTTACCTTCATTTTCTGTAAATAATTTATAAGTTAGCAAAAATATTGGCGTTTAAAGAGATGGAAAAAAGTGCTCTAGAATGAAACTATTTAATTTAAAAAAAGGTTTTTTTTTTCTCTTTACAGATGGAAATTGATACAAACTCTGCAAAATCAAACAGCAATAGTAATAGCAATAGCAGCACACCAACACCTCCAGCTCTTGTAACACCACCAGCACAGCCACCACCATTGCTCAAACCAGTTCCCGTGCCAAGTATTAACAGCAAACCACCACTTTTGCAACAACCAACTAGGTACGTTTATTCATTTCTTTTAAGATCGGGTGAAAACAATACATTAAGTTCTTTTGTATTGCAGGATATTTCTAAATTATATACATAAAATGGTACAGGGGTTAGTCAAAAATATGTAAAAAGATGATTTACTGGATGGTCTCAACCTGTTCGCTACCATGTTCAACCATGAAAACTGATGAGCAACAGTGCCATCTAAAGCCCTGGACATATACTTTGCAGAGAATTGATGATACCGCGATTTGTATTATATTTTTGAGGTCGTTAATATCACTTGCTCCTACAAGACAAAACTAAAAATTGCAAGACATCACTGAAGGTGTAGGTCTATCTGCAGGAGGAAGTAATACAGTTTTGACCACCCATGTATAATTAATGCTTTGTTAGCGAAATAAAATCGGGGATATTATTGCATAAGAAAAGGAGAAATATAAGTTTCTTGTGAATTATTGCTGAGGCACAACGATTAGAATCAAGATAAAATGTATATATAGACTTTCTCACTCTAATTTGACACATAAGGCTGATCGGACCACATAAATTCCTGGAATGTATTCATGCGTGTAGTAGCCCCTAAAACGCAGCTTTCAGGATGGCAGCAGGAGTTTTCACACGATATCCTTCTGTTCTTACTACGGAAGAAAGAATGAAAGGGATGCAGAAAAAAACCTTGTATTATATTCGGGTGAATATGGCATTAAGAATGCACAACCAATTCTGTCAACTTGTGATCCTGTTCAATGATCATTTGTTAAGTAAGAGAAAACTTTAGTTCTTCCAGTTAAAACTTTAGCCATCATGGCTCATAAATTAAACCTTGGAGTTTAACCACGTAGAAAATCCAACAACATCCAGTAGTTCATTTGAATTGTTCATAGTAGACCCACATACTATCAAATAATTCTAAAGCTACAAGAGCATTCAAGTCATAAAGACTTCAGTTTTTTTTTCTACTCAAGAACGAAAGCAGATTGAAACATGGGATATGTTTTAAAAGATGCAGCTTAGGGACAAATGAGACAGACAACATAATTACACAAGCAGAAGAAATGATTATCGAGAACCACTGACTGACTATTGAAGAAGGAATTTTTTTCTTCTCCTCTCAGTCCTTCTCCTTGTTCAAGAGATAATCTATTGGGGTTAGATGTACAAGGATTTAATTAGAGGCACGACACGAGAGATGGAGGTTGGCTTTTTGATGGGAACTCTTTAGAGGTTAGGATAAATGGCCAATGGAGTTTCAAGTTTAGATTTAGTAATATTAACGTATTTGAAGGGCTTGGTACATACTAAGTGGTTGATCCTGTGGTAATGGAGTACATGCGCACTCATATGGTCCAGGTTTTCGTCGTTTTCATTTCCAGCTGTGGTAATATTCTAAAAAGCTGTCTGATATCTTTACGAATAGAACGTATTGGCTTAATGGGCGTCAAATTTATACAACAAATACCAAGGGACTGTAAACAGAATTTTGAGATAGGGAACCAATGATCAGAAATACGTATCTTAGCCACTATAAGGTCTTGCTGTCCGTAAGAGGACATGGCAGCAACACGATGTTGTGGCTGCTCACTTCAATGTTGATATCTGTAACAACAGACTCCCTAATCATTGGATTGGAAAGGGATGTCCTGTCCTATGGCCAACACGATCTTTGGATTTTTCCTATGGGGATACGTCAAGTCATGGATGTATGAAACCTCACTAGAATCTGATGCGAAACTTAGAATCCAAGCTGCCTATCTCTTTGTACAACAGACACCAGGGATAATTGAAAAATACAAAATTGATAAAACTTCATGTGCCATTGTGGTCTTGAAACTGATAATCGCCACTTTGAACCCTTACTTAAAAAAATTGTTTGCTCTGAAGATGAAAGCAGCTTACAAAAACTCAAGATTACTCGTTCAAGATCTTGTGGTACCAGAAATATGCATTTCTTACTATTGTTCCCTATCTCAAAATACTTGTTTACAGCCCCGTATCATCTGTAGGATTTTGAGCCTAACGGTTTGAGACACTCTGTATATTTCACCAACAGCCGCATTGTTTATTTTTGATAAATTTTCCTGGCTGTAGAATTAAGATTTCCGTCCTCACAAATGAAATAGCTATCCAGTGCTGGTGTAGGAACACAGCACTTGCCTCAAGCATGACATTTAAGGACGAAATATAACAACTGAGAAGAGATGGGAAATTATATAACTCTTAATACTTCCTCAGAAGTAAAAATTGCCAGGCATGGCCCTGCTGATTTCATATGGCTAAAATTTTCATTTGTTTTAGAATATTTTTTTATTTTAAGTTATTAGAAGTAGTACTAGCTTGGCACAAAAAGATGTTAAAAAATTTTCAATTTTCTTTTTAGGCTGCCTTTATCCCGTTCTGTAGCTCAACAACCACCGCCATTAATTCGTCCAAATACTGTTCCTATAACAGCTACAGTGAAGTCTACCTCTGTCCATTCGCAACCGCCTCAGCTGACGACACGCGATTCTTGAGGTAGATGAAAACTAGGCACCAGAAAAAGTTTTGCAAATTATTTCACTCCTCCTACCGTTTTTAATATTTTCATTTTGAAATGCTTTGAAACCGAAACTCTCCGAATGAAAAAAGTAAATTTGAAATGTTAAAAATTGTAAGATGTTACAAAAAACAACCAAATAAATCATTCATTCTCTTTTGCTCATCAAGCCAGTGACGGCAAGACGGTCAAAGTCATGTTGACTCATGACATTGTAGCGAAAAAAAACTGTAGAAATCTTAAATCATTTTTGCACGTGTTAAGAATCACCAAATCATGTTAAACCATTTCATTAATTAAGAGAAAGAATTATCTTTCTGGTATTGTAAATTGCTAATGTTACATGTGCATGCATACTACAACCATATGTTATGGATGTACAAAATTTTTTAGAAGTATCAAATTAGGGACAGCATTATTAAAATGTGAAATTTTTTTGTATATGTGAGGATAATCTAAGTTTAAAAATGTTCAGGTTTTCATTTCATGCATTAAGAATCATATGAAACTTCCGGTGCTACTGTAGTATGAAGTTTACCATCAGGTGTGCGACTTCTTTGCATTTTAGTGAGATATCCTTAAATTACTATTTATTATTATGATTTTTATAAGATTCATTGCAAAACGAGGTCTGAAGAATTTTTACCATAATTCGCAGAGATGGGACTGGAGCATTTCCACCTTGGTACCTGCATCTTTTATCAAAATTTTTATTTTTGAGGCAAGCCAGCAGCACTTGATTTCTTTTAAGCACCTGGCATCAGATCTTCATAGTTCTCTTGCGCTATCTCTAAAAATTCTGACTGATGTCGACCATTCGAAGACAAATCACGTGATATATTAATAATCTATCATGTCTCAGTATGAGCAAGCATTTTTTTTTTTTTTAATAACAAAAACTTAAATATCAAACAAGAAGTGGAAAAATTGATACAGTTAAACCTCTCTATAACAAACACCCATATAACGAATTTTTCCTTTGGTCCCAACCGAGATTCCGATCAGATGCTATCAATTTTGTTTCTGCATAACAAATTTGCAATCTGTTCCCTATAACTATTCCATCGCTTCCTTATAATGAATTTTGAAACTGATTTCTCGATCTGTTGCTTTCTCATGTCTCACTATTACTGAACAGTTTGCTTTCAAGCATACAGAATGTTAATGGTTAAATGCAAATCTTGCTGCAACCTAAAAAATGCAATCAAAATCACTAAATACTTTTAGAAAAAAGCTAATTCTGTGTAATATGAATATGTATTAGCATTTGTATAACTACAGAATGCTAAATACTAAAGAATTCTTTGGGAGGTCTCAGTTTCATTATAGGGATGTTTGACTTCATATTGCAACCGGTAGGAATTTTTAGATATTCAATTTTTTTTAAAACGTGCCTATTAAATAGATCAGGCACAAAAAATTGATGTTAGATCATGTGATTAGTTTCGACTCCTCGAGATCATTGGGCTTTTTAGACATACGCCTTGCTGATTAACATTTTTGTTTAAATCCGAACAAAATGTTTCTGGATATGCTCCAGTCACATATTTGAATGTAAAAATAGCGTAAATCCAATCCCTTTATTCCATTGAAGTGATAGGTAGACCTTGTACTATAGTAACGCCAAAACCATTAAGCTTTAAGCAAATTTTCCTTTCATATTATTCTATATCTATGATAATTTGGCTAGTTCCATAAATATTTATTTATTCTTTACAGAAAACTTTTTTTCTTGATTTGTTTCGTTATGAAATGTTATTTTTTTTCCCTCCAGCTATTTCTTTTTTAATGATTTTCCAAGTTGATAGCTTATAAATTCTTTAATATCTAGAATAAGTGAATGGAAAAAAAAGTTTTCATGTTATGTCTTTGTATTTATTTACAACAAATAAAGTAAATTTTAAAAAAATTACCTTTTTTTTTTTTTTTTTTTTTTATACAGAGGCCAATTTTTTCCTTTTAATTACATATTTCTGTTTTTATTAAGGCTTTAGAAGCTTCTTACAAAGTAAAATATGACAATTTTTCAAAATGCACAAGAGATTTCTTTACATAAAGTATAATTGAACGTGTGTGCCTTTGCTCTTCCAACTTGAATTTTTCTTTTTTGTTGTTGTTGTTCTAAATTTTGCAAGTTTTTCTTTTAAATTTATTCTAAAACAAAAAAATACAAAAAAACAGCTGATAGAAATTAAAAGAAATAAATAAACCTTCACCAATGAATAAACTCGAGACCCTAAAGCACATCTGACCCACAAAACGTTCAATGAATAAACAGCTTTAAAATGAATTGCAGTCTATTTGAAAATGACGACGCTATAAAAATGTAATTTGGGGCAGCTGCAGTAGCAGTAGCGGAAAAAGGAAAATAAATTTATTAAACATTTGTAGATTTTATTTCCTTGTTTAACATTATTTATGTTGTAGTAAGTGCTAAAATATCACCTAATTTTTCTTTAAATTCCATTTACATAAAAGGACAACGTTTGCCAGAAAAAACTACTGCAAAGACATTTAAATGATCTCACAAGAAAATAAATGGAAATGTGTTAAATAAAAGAGAAAAACAAAAGAAAACTATACTCAATATCACAGGGAACCATTGGTGTGCACCCAGAATGGACAAGTAGGGAAGAGGGCCTTAATTGTGTGTGCACAAAAATTTCTTCAAAGTTTACACTTACAAATTCACACAAGGATTTGTTTCATTCATTTTTAATATACATTTTTTGGCTTGGCATATCCAATATATTTTTTTTTTTAAAACTGTACACAATTTTTATAGGCATTAAAAAATAAAAACATTAAATGTGGAAAAATTAAACAAAAATATCAATGTACAAAAATGTATTTTTAGAATTAACAATTAAAATTTTCATTATTACATCATAAACTTTTTTGTTTTTAATTACATACAATGCTACTAAAATGGAGGCATTCAAAAACTACAAAAAAAATAATTTTTTTTTTCCAACAAAAAGCGTTGATTTGTTATTACAATTTAAAAAAGTAATAATAATAACAATAATAATAACAAAAAACTTAAATCACTAAATCCAGTTAGAAAATTTTATTTATTAAAATTAAAATAACCTGCGGTAGCTAAAAGGGAATGTTGATGTTCTCACCTGCGACTCTTACATTCATATAAAGGGGGCGAGACAACATTTTACTTTTCCTTTTGTTTTGGGTTTTCCTCCTGTTAAACGTTTGAACGACAGAAAATTGATCTAAGCAATAAAGGATGATCGGGCGCAACTCATTTGACGATGACAACGACAACAACAAGCATCCCTAATAATGAACAATGCACAAGGAAAAATAGATATCCAAACTATCAACTTAAATAATAAAACAAAAAACCTGCGCGAGAAGGGAAAAGAAAATGCTACATATTAAGCGTACCTGAACAGGACATTTATCTGACCCCATGCTAAAGGAGTCGAAAATACCGCACCATCTTTAGAGGGCAGCATGGCAGTGCTTTTTAAGTTCATAAACCTTTATTATTATCATTTCTTTTAATGTTTTGAAGTATCCGTTTTTCCCAATATAAATAAGAACGATAATGCACAAAATGAAAAATTTCTTAACCTTCCTTTCCTTCGAAAGTAAAGAAAACAATGAAGCTTTTGCTCTATGCTTAATTATTATATAAACATCCAACATTCTTGAAAAGCCATTCCACTTCAAATGATACATTTGAGATATTGCATTTAATTTCAATGAATTTCAAAAAAAAAGAAGAAAAAAAAAAAAAAAAAATGTGCCTTTTATTATTTTAATTTATTTTTTTTTCTTAGAAAAAAGTTTATTTTTAATACGTTCAAGAAACTTTTCAACTTGTAGGCAATTAAATAAAATTTCTATTTACCTCCTTAAAAGGATAGAATTAATATTTAACCTCAGATTTCAATTTTCTTCCTCTCCATTTTTATTTTCATCTTAGAAAAAGTTTTGTTATTTTTGTTTCATTTTTATTTTTACATCTTCAAGGCCTTTTTTTATTTCTCCCTTTTTTTCCTTTTATTTTTATTGGGGCTGCCTTTGATAATCTTTTCTATTAAATTGGCCTGAAACGACAGTAACACAATAACATCGATGATAGATAATCCCGGCCTATTTCGTATGATGCCAGTCAAATCGAGTTGGAAAACGATGATGAATGTCATCAAGTTCTTCAAATGGAATCTTATCTTTTTTTTTTTTTTTAACACAGTCTTCAAAATTGCTTCTCCAACAAGTTTTGAAAGGTCGGTGTTGAGAAAATGGCCATCCTGTAGTAGAGTGAAAAGATTTCTTGATGGGTGACGAAATAATGATCAGCAGATGAATAGCCGTAGAAAAACAAAAAGAATTGGAAATGAAAACTTTTTTTTTTAATTCCATTTTTATGGCGTTTTATTTCTTTTTTAATGTAAAAAATCCCCGTCGTTTGTGTTCTTCTTTTTTCTCTCCCTCGCCCTTGGCAGGGAGGGTTTGGGACCGTGATGGTCCAGCAGATCCTTCACCTTCTCCAACAGCAACATTGATTTTTTGTACCCACACATTCATTTCGTCCTTAATAGTTTCAGGATAAAAGAAGATATTTTAATGAAAAAAAAAAATAATAATAAGAATTTAAACATTTGCATTTCCATGACTTACCTCATCTTTTGCTTGGAAGAGATATTCAGCTCCACCAGCAACTCTAATAAATTACAGAAAAAATTAAATTAACAATGATAAATAATGAAAAAATAATTATCTGTGGCATGTAATTGCCTGTATAGAAAGTTGTTTAATGTTTGTGCTGACGATTGTTAAAACTTCGTAGCATGCATTTAAACATTGATGCCAAAATGCCCCCAAAAACAATCTTTCTGGGAGGGCTATGTCTAGCCATATTCTAGAATAGATTAGTACAAGTGAAAAGGTTTCATTATTTCTAAGAATGGTATAACAAAATTTATCAAACGCAGAAGGCAAATGAATCCAAAAATTAAGTGTGCAGCACTCCTGAATGTAAAGCAGACCAAGTGGTCCAGCAATGGTTGCCACATCATCTCAGAAAAAAATCTTATTTTGTAGGAGCATTCCCTTATGTTTTGGTAGTTCAAAACTAAACTTTTTAAATTTTTATTGTGTCTGGCTAAAAAATGGGGGGCATCTTTGTTTTAGACCTCATGTTGTTTTTCGTGTTTGCAGGTATCTACGATTTTCTTAATTACTCAGCACTATGTTGTCCTATCATTTTCAAATAAACTGCAATGTGTTCAGTACATTCTGGCTACAAATCGAACCGATAGAGGTAATCTGATCCTTTCATGTACTCTTCGTAACAAAGTTATTGATTGCAAATGAACAAAATTTAATTTTCGTTGGCTAATTTCTCAAAGAAGGAACAGGGATAAGTGGGCATAAGGAGTTGTGTTATTTTTAAAGCATCTTTAACTATGGAAACCATATTTCTTAAAAATATATGAATTATTTATTATAAATAAACCTGCACACTGCTCAGTATATAATTTTTTACTATTTCAGATTGCATACAGGCTCACTCGAGCATCTGCAAGTCTGTACCTGCCTTATGCCCACTATCCCGCATGTGGAAATCAAGCATTTTTTGCTAGAATTCACAATTTTTTTATAGTAACTTTGAATTGAATCTCAAAGTTGAAATTATACTGAAGTCTGATACTATAAAGCCTTACACGTGTGCAATTTTTAGTTTATCTGGTCCCCCAACACTGATATCACAACTCAAAATTTGAAAAAAAATTCAAAGATTCAATTTTTAAAAGGGTGTAATATTTAAAGGGTAAGCTACTTATCATTGATAATTTATATAAAATAACTATACTCATATATAAAAGCACGAAAAAACTGAGGCCGAGAAAGTGTTCCTTCTTTGAGAAATTCTCTATGAAAATTGAATTTTATTCATTTGCAATCAATAACTTTGTGTTGCAAAGAGTACGTGAAAGAATCAGATTAGGTAAGTAAATAGAGGTTTGGTTTGTAGGCCAGAATGTACTGAACACAATGCAGTTTATTTGATAATGATAGGACAACCCAGTGCCAAGTAATAAAGAAAATCTTAGATACCTGCAAACACAAAAAAAAACATGAGGTCTAAAGCAAAAATTAAAAAAAAAAAAAATTTGTTTTGAACTACCTATATGTAAGGGAATTCACCTACAAAATATGAAATTTTTTGAGATGGTCAAGCAACCAATTAATTATTTTCTGGAGGACTACTTGGCATGGATTGACCCACCCCCTTTTTCCTGTACTAAATCTAATATTCCAACAGTGAAGATGCTAGTCTTTATGGAATATCCACCAAAATAACAGGCCATTTCAAGCAAGATTGGAACCTCTGTTGCACTGGTAAAACTATTACTACTCAAGATTTGAAATTACAGGCTTGCATCTATACAAAATGGTAGGGCAGGGAAGTGAACTAGGGCCATTTATTCAGAAAGTAAGGCAAATCAGAGATATAAGAGTACATTATAATGGATACTTTAAATAAATAAAAAGAAAAGGGCAGGGCACTGTTCTGTTTCCATCTAGATGCAACACTGAATTAGAACTCAGTCATAAGGCATAAGTTGACGCTTTGTTCCAAGACACATTGCAGACAGGCAAACCAGCAGCAGAAAACTGTATGGATGCTATTTGGCAGGCGACAAATGGACGCTATTTTTTTATCGACGACATGATAAGACTCAATCTGACTGAATGGATCAATACAAGAGAGGTTTCCGAAAGGATTCATAATGGATGCCTGACCATCAAAAAGGTGGAATCTGAAGCTGCCTACTATGAGGAAAATGTCCTGGAACACATTTACTGTAACAATATCCCACAAATATCGGTCTAGGACGAAATACAAAAACATCCACCTACACTGCTAAATTAACTGTCCCGTACTGTGCTGGAATGGAAAAGGAAGCTGAGATTAAAGTTATCCCATTCTCAGACATTCCTGTCAAAATTACCCAAAGCCTCTTCCATGGATTTTTTTTGTGGATTTGGTCTCCTTAAGAGAGTTCTTCATGTAAGTACACTTCCTCCAATTTTATTGGCAAATTTCTGAAAACAAGAGTCCATACAGTCATGTGACTGAATTTGTGAGAAAGTACCTTCAGCACTGGCATCATTGCAAAGACAAAAAAAAAAAATATATGAACACTTTCTGGATTATGGAAAGCCTTTCAAGAGGAGTGAAACAATTGACCTCACTGTTCTCCGCAAAAGCCTCTTACAGCAGAAACTAAGATGTCGAGGGATGCCTAGAAGAAAGGGCCAATCACAGAGCAGAATAGGTGTGGAGAAATGGATTCCAGCAAATTTAACAGCAACTGTTCTCATCACCATAAACGTGAACCCTCCACACAGGACGGAAATCCCTCTTACCACAAGAAAACATCCAAGATATGAAACGCTATATACATATTTTGAAGGCTATGCCTTCATTCTCACTCTTGCCATTGAGGATGGCAACATAGCCTTCAAAATGCATATCTGGTGTTTCAAATATCGTACTTTTTTTTTTTTTTTTTTATGACAAGAGGTTTTTCTTTCCTCTAAAGACAAATATTATAAAGTTGAGCGTGCAAAAATATCAATTACCTTGAAAAGATAAAAAAATTACTTAGGCTACATTCCTAAACTATTCTTAGAACTCAAAACCCAAAAATCTTAAATGCTCTAGATACTTACTTGAGTCTGAAAACGTGCTTCTTCTTCGTGTAGTTAGCAGCCACTTCTGCTGAACTTCCAGTTAAATCAATAGGGTTTTCATTACGATGGTAAGTTTCAGGTTCCTAAGGAAAACAACAAGCAATCCATATTAAATAACATTGTGCATCCTAAATTATTGAAAGTCGACCCAAGTTCCAAAATGTTTCAGAGTCCTATCATTTATGTGTTTACCTGTTTATAGTGTTTTTGATCTTTGTAAAAGAACAAAACATTTCCTCGCAACACCACATAAATCTTGTCCCATGATCTAAAATAAATATATAAATGAAAATGAAGCTTTAACTGAATAACTATCATAAACACCCAATAATATTTTGCTACTTGTTATTACAGGAAAATAATGAGAAACAGTTAAGCAATTCTTTAAATATTTTATAAGTGGCTGACGCATTCTAAGGATACTTTAGCATAGCTTCCATAATCTCAACCTTCATAAACATATGCCAAAGGAAATACAATGAACTAGATGAGGAAGCCTGATGTACCCAAAAAGCCATTCCTATTAAAAAAACAAAAAAAAAAAACAGATATATATGAGAGAAGGACGAGACACAAAAACCCTAGAATACAATAAATAATAGTTATTAAAAAATAAAATAAATAATAATTAAAAAATAAAATCAAAATAAAAAGCTGACGTTTTGGATAGAGACAACTGTATCCTTTATAATTAAAGGATAGTTTCTATCTGAAACATCAGCTTTTTATTTTGATTTTATTTTTTAATTATTATTTATTTATTTTTTATTTTTTAATTAATAACTATTATTTATTAAAAGAATAAATGTACCTCCTCTTGGTGGAGGGTAATTTGATTGATGAATGTCCGAGCTAGAACCATACCATTAATAGTAGCTCCATACATAAAATCCTATGAAATCACTCATCTGGAAAGATGAAATTATCAAAACTGACATCAAGGATATGCCTTGGATTTTCTAAGTAAGGAATGTTTTAAAATGCAGAGGCTTTTTCCAAGTTCGTTGCTCTACCACTATAAAATTTCCAACCTTCATAGTATGAGGGCTATTCGTAAAGTAAGGCCAATTTTGCAATAAAAACAAAACTATTATATATATTTTCAAAATTTTTTCTTTAACAGATTCTATATACCTTTAACTATTTTACCACATAGTTTCCAATTTATTTAAATACATGCCATAGCACTCAATGTACCTCTGCATGATCACTTCATAAAAGCTGCTGCTGGTGAAGAAAGTCATGCAGTTTTCACTTGTTCGTCAACTAAATCAGTTTACATGAG